>JBBJLR010062161.1:0-11311 GCA_037577145.1 Brachypetersius gabonensis
TCCAAACACGGCGAGTTGAGTTAATGCCAAAGAGTTCAATTTTGGTCTCATCTGACCACAGCACCTTCTCCCAGTCAGTCTCTGAATCATTCAGGTGTTCATTGGTAAACTTTAGATGGGCTGCACATGTGCCTTCTTGAGCAGGGGAACCTTGCAAGCGCTGCAGGATTTTAATCCATTGCGGTGTAATGTGTTTCCAATGGTTTTCTTGGTGTCTGTGGTCCTAGCTACTTTGAGGTCATTAACTAACTCCTCCCAGTTCTAGGATGATTTCTCACCTTTCTCAGAATCATTGACACCCCATGATTTGAGATCTTGCGTGGAGCCCCAGACCGAGGTCGACTGATGGTCATTTTGTGCTCCTTCCATTTTCAAACAATTGTCACCTTCTCTCCCAGCTTCTTGCTAATGGTTTAGTAGCCCATTCCAGCCTTGTGCAAGTGTACAATTTTGTCTCTGAAATTCTTGGACAGCTCTTTGGTCTTTCCCATGTTGGAGAGTTTGGAGTCTGCTTGATTGATTGATTCTGTGAACAGGTATCTTTTATACAGGTGACTACTTAAGACAGGTGTCTTTTACGAGGGTGACTAATTGAGTAGGAGTGTCTAACCACTCTGTGGGAGCCAGAACTCTTAATGGTCTTATTTCCCTCACTGAAATGCAAATTAGTTGCTATTTTTTATTTAAAGTTATATTTTCAAGTTTCCTTTGTTCATCTGTCACTGTTAAAATAAACCTACCATTAAAATGATACTATTCTGAGACTTTTCATTTCTTTGTCATTGGACAAACTTACAAAATCACGAGGGGTCAAATACTTATTTCCTCCACTGTAAGTCATGCAAAATCCACATACAGTTGATTTTATTATAGCATAAGGGTATAAAATTGGTAAATAGGTAAAGGATAAATAACAACATGCACGGCATGCACAAAGATTTTATATGTTTTTTCCTCAAAATGACAAAAACCTCACTTTAAGCCCCTGTAAAAATATGGTCATTATATTACAAAAAACAGAACCTGTAGAATAATAAAGTGTCTCTTATTCTCAGAAAGTGAATATGTACTAAGTTTAGGGAACATTAAGAAAAAAATCAGTCAAGAAGCTTATCTTAAGAAGTGAATGTACATTTATGCAAAATAATGCCTTCGCAATAATGTATAAAACACAGATCCCAGCACTAAATGATAAGGCTACAAATACCTTCCAGAAATGAACAGATTTCACAGAGTATTCGCTAGCCAAGACGTGCCTGGGTCTAAGTCTCGGCATGGTTCCGGGGGGTTATGCGCGCAGTATGAAGTCACAAATTAAGTACGCATTTGCACTGTGAAGACTGAAAACTGGTACGCATTTTGCGTATCACTGACGTCTATTCGGGCTTGCGTACCACTTATGTCAATCCCTGCTTATAAACCTTATTACTGGTCAGAGAAATCTTTCAAGCCTTTGGGATATCCACAACATTATATTCAAATGTGGCTACAGCTTGATTAACATTTATCTAGTCTCTTTAATGTGACGTTGGAATGGGAATTTCTTTAATCCTTGGCATCTGTCTATGTACGTTCTTGCCACAGTGTCACATAACTGCAGCCAATTCATCTGTTGGCTTTGCTGAATCACCAAATGTCAGACTGAAATTATATGTGTAAGAATAGGTAAATGGCTTAATATTTGGGAACAATAATATTCAAAGGTCAGAGACCATCTTCTTATATATTTAATGTCCAATTATACAATCTATTCATTATTCAGGATAAGAAAAAGAAAGTAGGATACATATATTTAACAGAACATTACACTCAAACCTCTACAAGTATAGTAAATCTGTCAGTGCTGAATTCATCCATTCTTTACTTTACTGCACCCTACAGTCACATTAACTTCCATCCTTCCCATCTTTCCCCCAAAGCTCACACTGACTTTCCTCTTCAAAGAGATCTGAATTCACACAAAATAATACACTTGCATGAGAATGGGGACAATCAAAGCAAAGTAAGTTTCCGAAACAGGAGTTTTATGAGTGATTGAAGGATAAAGAGATAAAATGGGACTCCAAACAAGACCCAGTAGACCACCAAATCTGTCACCATCAGATAAACGGCACGTTCATCTTTGAGTGAATATCAAGCTCCAATAAAGCTTAGATCTGTACAAATCTGTATGTGTTTACATCCACTTTGAGAAGACAACTCAACTGTGTAAAAGGGAGAAAAGAGAACTGGTAACTAATACACTAGAATACTGAAACCACGTTTTCATATAAATATATGATTGCGACTGACAAGTCTAGATTTAATTTGTCATTAGAATCTCTTGGATCATGAGAAATATTATTACAGCTTCTGAAACTTGAACGTTGAAGGTATTTAGAAGAATAAGTAAAATCCTTGAAGATTTCTACAAAAAAAATGGAAAGCAAGTCTACTGAAATGAATGGTAGCTGTAATAAAGACTGACAAAGAGTAAAAATAGCTCTGAAAAGAGAATAAACCAGCAGGGTGCCTGATCATTTCATTCAGCACAGGGTCAGGCCACTATGATCAAGAGCAAATTGCCCTTGTTGGCTTCTTCAATGTCTGTCCAGTGTTGCTAGAATGAAAGGAAGTTTGATACAAAAGATTACTGTAGAGCTAATCAGGTTTTTCGTTTGGACACTTTTATAGTGCTGTGCAGTCAGCACTGATCATAAACAGCACAAGCTGTTATGTGGCACTCTGCAACTTTGTTCTGCAGGCTTGGCCAAGACTCAGACTCCCAGTGTTCATGCATTATGATTTCCCTGAGAGTGGTGTTTAATAGACAACAGCGTTCCCAATAAGTTGAGTTGAGCTTGGGGGCAAGTGGCAAAAAGACATATATACAGCTCTGGAAAAAATAAGAGACCACTACAAAATTGTTTTTCAGGTTTTATTATGTACACATATTGAACTGAACAGCTTTGCCTTCGGTTTTAAGAACTGGCAACAACATTTCTCCTAATTTCCAAATCAAAATATTGTTCTTTAAAGCATCATTTGAAAGGAAATGACTACATCAAAATAAGAGAAATGAGGCTGTGTTTCCAGAACTTGAATGATTCAAAGACAACAAATCTCTTGTTCACTCTTAAACAAAATGGCAATAATAATATTTGGCATACTTCTAGTAGTGTTTTGCCATCCAACCAGTCACATTGTTTTACCATCCAACCAGTGATAAGAGGAGAGTGTTGATCACAGCAGTGGTTTGTTATACTTTTCTCATTAAATACTTTTTCTTATTAAAAATATACTTTTTTGTGTAATACATTTTCTCATTAAAAAGATTTGATTAGTACTCCATAAAGCAGAATGAGGTGTTTGTGTAGGAATTTAACAGACATTGGCATGAATTGGTTGTCATACTCACAGATTTGTTGATTTAAAAATAATTTACAGCAATTTCTTATTTTTTCCAGAGCTGTGTGTGTGTGTGTGTGTGTGTGTGTGTGTGTGTGTGTGTCTATGTGTGTGTGAGATCATGTAAAATCAAGATGAAGGGTCTAACATCTACGGTATCAGCATAATGCCTCTTAATGGGGCAGCTGGTGGCCTTGTGGTTGGAGAGTTGCACCTGTGATCTGAAGGTTGTGGGTTCTAATGTCAGGACTGCCAGTGGCACCACTGTAGTGCCCTTGAGCAAGGCTCCTACACTGCCCACTGCCTCACTTGGGTGAATGGGTTAAAGGGAGAGAACAGTTTAGTGCTGTTCACACTGTGTGGTGTGTTCTTGTGTGACAAATGGACTTTTCACTTACACTTACTTGTAATACAAATACTGCACTGTAAAAAATTCTAAGTTCAGTTAACTTAAAAAATTGAGCTAATCTGCTGCAAAGCAATTTTGAGTTTACTCAACCTCCGTTGGTTAAAGTTAGAACAAATCATTGTAGAAAGTTGATAGAAACTGCTGGTTTAAGTTAGGTATACCTCCCTCAGTAAGTACATCTAACTATCATGAGTTTGTTTCAAGTTAAAAAGGGGTTGAGTGAACTTTAGCAAACAAATAGGGACAACTACAGACCTGAAGCTCAGTAAACTCAAAAAAAGCTTTGCAGTTGGTTGCCTTAAATTCTTAAGTTGGTTCAACTTAACTTACATCTTTTCATTTACAGCTTTAAATCTTGCATCCAAACTTCTTCCACAGACACCTGTATGTCTTTCACTTTAAAAATCAAATACAGAGATTGCAAACCATACTGTAAACACGATACAAAAGACTGCCATTTTCACAGAAAAATGTGTCAATTCTGCAGCAAGCAACATTTTCTGTCAGCATGAAATGCAAAAATTGGACTCAGATATAGTTCTAACTCCAATCATCCAAAAAAATAAATAAAAAATAAACATAAAACAAAATTAAATTAAAATAAAATAGAAGACAAAAAGAGAGGTCACATGCATACTAAGCATTACATGTATTGTTTGTGTATTTTGCATACATTGCCACAGCAGTTCCGCAGCACCCACAGCACCCACAGCACCCCTGTTTACTTATGTTAAGGTAGGCTTGTCTAAGTCATTATGTTTATTGCAAACCAGGATTAAGGGTTATTTGCTTACTTTCGAGCCTGGATCACAGCTTTTGGCTGTGGACCAAATGAAAGAGGTCAGTATAAAATAACCAAAAATGTACTGAAACCGCATACACTATCACCTCCTCCCCTCAAAACTGGCTATATGAATAAGAAGGTTCTGTTTTCAGCATAGGCCTAACATAATTGTGAAAGTGATTGTGTACTTATGTTCACTTACAGCCTCCTCAGCAGACCTTTAGCTGCATTTTGTCCACTAAGTCCTGCAGGTGAGCTAGATTCTTGCGATCTTCTTGAGTCTGAAAAGACAGCAATGAACCACAAAATTAGAGATGCTGACTTTTGCCTTGCATTTGCCCCAATGTAAACAATGTTCAGTGGTTGCAAATATTAATAGGCCAGTGCATGTTACCGTAAAAATCTAAGGATAATGGAAATATTAAGGACAGATTAAAAAAAATAACCAGCAGATCTACACAATGTGCATTCTGCAATATTACAATCTACATAATTTGCATTTATGGAAATTGTAAAAGATATTTCTTAAAGATAAAGATATTTCTATCATTTGGATTTTTTTTAGAAAGCAGGAAAATATATTTACTCTGTTTACCCGGTAGGTTAGTTCTTTAATACGTCTTTCATATTTGACAGTTGAGACTATTGTGCATATGATGACTTACACAATGAAATCATGCTGACATGTTTTGGAGAGATCAAACATTTGACTGAGAAGCAACTAATCAGTTTAGATCAGCAAGATCTATTTATTTGGACAATGTGCAAATTTGGGCTCACTGTGCTAACTGCAGGCTACTTGTACATAACCATTTGCAAAGATGCACTGAGACACTTGAAACATGTACTGAGACATTTGCAATTTGATGAAATCAATGAGAAATGCCAGTTGGTTGTGAACAATTGCAAGGTGGTTTGGAGAAATGTCATTTCTGTTTCAGGAAATGAGCCAAACCAACGGAGAAAACTGTAAAATCTTACCTCAGCCTCCTCCAGTGCTGCCTGAATCTCAGCCTTTTCTTGTTCCAGTTGCTTTCTAATTTTCTCAAGCTCATGGGTGCTCTGTCCAGTCTCAACAAGTTGCTCAGGGATGTCAGAAATCTCCTCTGTTGATTCAAACAATGCTATTTTTACATGTCGGTCACTTTATAAAGCGTTTATGGCGTTCGAGCCCAGGACTTTGCATCTAAAGGCATTCCGAACATATGCTGCTTCCAGTTACAGACTTTGGACTCTAACCGATCCACTAAAGCAACACAGTGGAACTAAGGACGAGCCGGACTGAGTACAATGGACTGTAATATAGATACTGCCACAAGAGGGCAGTACGGCGCTACTGATGGCAAGGCGCCATATAATGCAGTTCTTTAAAGAAGTCTGCCAGGTTAAATAACAGGCTTCTTTAAAGGACAACAATATGGATGTTCCACAGGAGGGCAGAGTAGAGCCTTAAAGAACTGTAATATAGAAGTCTCCACGAGACGGCAGTGTGACGCAAAGAGAAGCAGGACGCCACACTGCCCTGCTGTGGCAAAATCTATATTACAGTTGTTTAAAGTAGCCTGTTATTTAACATGGCAGACTTCTTTAACGAACTGCTTTATAAATGTTGCCACCAGGGGGCAACGTGGCGCCTTGCCATGGTAGTGCCGTACTGCCCTCTTGTGGCAATATGTATATTACAGTCCATTGAAGAAATATGTCGTTTCGTAAAATGACGGCCTCCCTAAAGGGCTGTAACATGTCAGACCCCACTAGAGGGCATTGTGGCCAAATCCATCTGTTGTTTGTGCACGTGACAGACTGCTTCAGTTGGTGAATGGGTTAAATGCAGAGAACACATTTTTTCAAAGGGCTGTAACATCGATACTAACACACGAGGGCACTGCGCCACAGCGCCCCCTGGTGGCAACATTTATAATACAGTACGTTAAAGAAGTCTGTCGTAAAATAACAGGCTTCTTTGAAGGACAGTAATATGGATTTTACCACAAGATAGCAATGTGGTGCCGGACATGATGCTTCCTTAATAGGACGGTCTTCACGAAACACGGCCACGTATCGTATTGACTTCAAATTGCATTTAAAGGGGAAACATAGGAAACTGAATTGCCTGGAACACTGCCATGACAATCGCTAAATAGCTGTCTGAGCTTGTTGGAAAACATCATCACATTCCTTAGAATAGCCTTTTTGAAAGACAACGTAAAATTTCACGCTAAATAGTTGTTTATTTTATTTAGATAATTTTTGATAATAAAACTAGACAAAAGCTTACCTGAACTGTGTCTAAAATGCAGTTGATGAGCGGAAACTGCCGCGGAAACAGTCTGCACATGGCAATGACAAGTGAAACGGTCGAACAAAAAACTAAAAATATCACGTTTACCCAACTTAGCAATTTATTTCCATTGGACAAAATAGTAGTAAACATGAAGTTAAATCTTTTAAAGTAAACTCAACACTATGCTCGAAAAATTGTCCACCTAACTTATAATTTTAAACTGAGTTAACGATTTGCAAGTTGGATTTTTTACAGTGTGCCAACAAGCATCAGCTTTGATCCCAAATGTTTTGTCTAATGGCCGCAGTATTGTTGCTACTGCCAGCAAGACAGAAAAATATGCATCTCAGGCTTTTCCACCCTCAGCTTATACCATGCTTACATGTTTGTTTTTTTTGCTTTTAATTGGCTTAAAACTTGCTAGAACACACGAATGCACACAGGAATCTCAAAGTTTAGTTATTTTTAATCACTAAAGAACACCTGTTGTTTTTCCATTTAAAATACAACTTTGAGTAACTGACCTAAAGAATGACACTTCTCTAGCAATACATGGTAAGAAGATGTACGGCAATGAATTTGTGAGCTGGGTGCAGGTGTGTTGGTGCAAAAAGCTCGAACCTGTGCAGGATGGCTGGTTCTCATGAGAACACACATAACACCCGTCATCTAAAATGACCCAGCAAATCTGTTATTAACACATCACATTAAACCTACTAGACTGAGCAAAGGCTGACTTGTCACACAGTCACACAGACCATTAACTCCACTTGAGTACCTGCTTACTATCCATCCATCCATTATCTACCCCTTAGTCCTGCATTCAGGGTCGGGGGCCTGCTTACTATCAGGCCTCAAATATAGAGAGCTGTCTCCATCTGGTGGTTCTATAATAGAGCTACAGATGCTTTGAGAATGCACTATAATGTATTATTTTCTTCGTGGAATTTATGTTTTGTAGATATGATCGGTTTAAATGTTGGGGCCATGCACCGACAGTCCTGTGAATGAGTTACAGAAAGAGAGACAGGTTACTCAATCTATTATGCTTTTTCCAATGCAAGTCAAATGCAAAGTAAAAGAAATACTTTGAGGGTCTAGTTAGAGAGCTGGTTTTATTTTAGTTTATATGAACCCCTGAAGAAGGCTTTTATGCAAGGTTTTCAACTGACTTAATGGGTTAGAAGTTTGAGCAATTAGGCAGGGATGAAAAAGAAGCAAACCGTTTCTTTGCAGTCCAGACCATCACAACATTAATTGTTAATGCTTTCAAAATGCTGAATGTTTTTCAAACTCTAAAAGACCCACCACCACCACTCCACAACTGCATTAATCTATTTTACCACCAGAGTGCCAAAACATGAGCTGGCTTTGAGTGTCCTGTGCGAAGCAATGAATTAATGAATCAAGTATTTTAGTAATTGCGAAGCATATTCAGGATGAACAAACGTACAGACAGACAGTAAAAGACAGAAAGACAGAAAGAAAGAAAAAAAACAAGAATGAAAGAAAGAACGAGAATTAAGAATTCAGTGCTTATAGAGCTGCAGTTAATATATTTATAATGCAATCTGAACCACATAGTCTGATCATTTTCCAGGATCTACGCTATATGGACAAAAGTATGGGGACAAACCTCTCAGTTATTGAATTCAGGTGGCCCCTTACTTCCACGACATTTTGGATAAAGTCATGTGTCCAACTTTGTTTTGTGGAAGTTTGTGGAAGAACCTTGTCAGTTCCAGCATGACTGTACCCCAGTGCACAAAGCAAGGTCAATATGAGTTCAGTGTGGAAGAGAGCCCTGACCTCAACCGCATCCAATACCTTTAAGATGAATTGGAACTGAGATTGGGAGCCAGGCCTCATTGTCCAACATCAGTGCCTGACCTCATAAGTACTCTACAGAAATAGGAAAAAATTCCCACAGAATCTCCAAAATCTTGGGGAAAACCTTCCAAGAAGAGTGGAAGCTGTTATAGTTGCAAACGGGGACTAACTCCATATTAAAGTCACTGTATTTCAATACAATGTCCCTAATGGTCAAGAAAGCTGTTTCTGAAAAGTCAGTATTGCCTAAACTCCATGGAGTCACAGATTGGCCTCTGGGGGGCGCAGGAGAGGCTGATCCACGCTCACCGTACCTCTGCCTCAGTCTGATCCACTCGCTCCTCTGCTGCTATTTTAGTGCAGTTCCAGTGGGAGAAAATAGAAGTGGAGCACAAAACCATGAGCTTATTGGTGAGTTTATCTTTTGTTTTTCCTCTTACTGTTTAAACCCTGTAGAGCGTCAGTGCTGGGCTCAGTCTGCTGGGTTTAAAGTACAAGAGGCCAATTTTCTTATTTTCTTATTATGTCTTCTGGCTTGTGCTTTTGCTTTTAGATATCCCTCTCCAACTTTGCATTCTATCGTAAGTGCTTCCACGGAGCCTCTGACCTGGTGACTGATATCTATACACGTTTGACCTGAGAACAGCACAGTGTTTCAATTATATATAATGAGAAGATTTGGCTGGGTTTTAAAGAGGCTGGTGAGTTTGTGGAATCACCTAAGGCAGCTGCTGCTTGTCCACCTGAAGGACAGGGGTGTTTAGAAGTCTTTAGTGGACTTTCGAGGCCCACCTCACTCCACTACCTGGAACATTCACAGGTGTATCAATTTTCGATGTATTATTTTGGGCATACGTTCACTGCCTCTCCCTCTCTCTCCCTCTCTCTAAAGTTGTTAAAATATTCACAGATATTTAGATTTTTTTCCTTATTTTGGGTCATTCTTCCATCGTCTCCCATCTGTTTTGTAAATGTGCTGCAGTTGCTGAAACATTGTTCTTTCTTTTTTTCTAGTTTTGGTCATGCTTTTTTCTCTCTCTCTCTGTCTCTAATGAACTACTGTTGCTGAAACGTACTCCGACATGTTACTTTCTTCATACTTTTATTCTTTCTCTCTCCTCTCTTTAAAGGATTACTGTTTCTAAAACATCCACAGACGTTTAGTCGTTTCTTTCTTTCTTTCTTTCTTACATTCTTTCTTTCTTTCCTTCTTTCTTTCTTTCCTTCTTTCTTTCTTTCATGTTCTTTTTTTCTCATCCCTTGCCTCTCTCTTCCTCCAATAGCCTACTGTGGATGGCACTCCTGCCATATGGTGCCAGTGTGAAAGAGCCTGGCCGTTGCAGGCTGCCTGAGGAGACGGAGTTTAATTGCAGCACTATCATTAAAGGCACCACAAGACGGAGCGCATGGCTGCTTCTATTTGCGCCCGGCAGTGATATGCTAATAGTGAGGGCTGCATCTGCCTCATTTCTGGGGGAGACAGATGAATCACGATCATCTTCCGAACATCCTCAGGAGTTCTGTAATTACATAATTATCATTTTTATTATTTTTAATCATTATTAACGGCCTGCTTCATTAGCCATTCACTGCTCTGATAAGAACCCGTGATAATCACTGTGAAAATATACCACAATGAGTGGAGAAAACATGAGGATTAGTGAGAAAACATACCAATAGATGTGCTGCTGCCAAAGTAGTCTTCGGTTCTCTTTCCCTAATCTTAAAATTGTCCGCTCACCATTTAAAGTTGGAAGATAAATGAAAACTCCTCTGTTTAAATTGAAAAGTTGGTTCAGTCCCTGTCTGTGTGCTTCTCTAGAGGCCGGGTCAGGCTGTCAGCAGAGATTATAACAGGTGTGGTCTCTCAGCTCAGGCTACTGAATCCTCTCATGAGCTCTAATTGCTCTGGCCTTATTCACACTGAACGGATGCATCGACCTCCTTGCTGTGGCTCACACACCCCTCTAGTGAGTACGGCACCTTTTATTATGTTTTGTTTGAGTGTTCTTGAAATATTGACCTACGGCTGTAATAGTACATTTCTAAACATAACAACTGCGTTCTGAACTGAATCTACTTCAAAAAGTTAGGCCACCTTGTGAAAAGGAGCAAAATTTAGGCCCTTTTTGGCTAGTTCAAGTGGAAATGCTGAGGAGCGTGCACACCACTTTAATGTACTCTTAATTTAAAGTTGCTGTGTAAGACTCATTCTCCATATAAAGCTACACTGAGCTTAGCAAGCCCTGCACATTGTTACAACAATTCTAAGACTCCTTTTTTTAGTGCAAACTATGATAATTGCTACTTTCCTCTTTCCTATAGAGTATGACATTTTTGTGGCAGAATGCTTTTTTTATTGTGTGTGTGTGTGCTGTGATGCTAATCATTTAGACAGCTATGATGTCAGGTGTTTCACACACTATTTGCAGTAATAGCTGTCAGACGCTGTCACCAAGGGGGCTGTGTAATCTGTGTTGCCACAGTGATTACTGTTGGTCTAGCTGAAGTTGACATTTTGGACTCTGCAACTCTGCGGCTGAGTGTGTGTGTGTGTGTGTGTGTGTGTGTGTGTGTGTGTGTGTGTGTGTGTGTGTTTGTGTGTGTGTGTGTGTGT
>JBBJLR010062172.1:0-11311 GCA_037577145.1 Brachypetersius gabonensis
TTTACAAACAAATCTTAAAGTGCATACAGACAGAGAAAATGACAAAATAACTAAATAACAGGACGTTTTTGTTTTCTAAATGGGCTTAGTTCTGGAGCCAATAAGCCAAAGGTTTTAAGTTTTGACCTACTAAAAGTGTTGAGTTTGAATAAAAACCTTTTTTTGTGAGGAATAACAGCCAACTGCTGCTCATTTTAGAGGCTTTTCATGTTGCATAACCCACTATTGATATAGTTGTTTAAAAACAGAAAAGTATGATTTATCCGATTATTTGATTAATCGATGAAAAAATTGTCAGAATACACGATTCCAAAAATATTCGATAGTTGCAGCCCTAATATACATAAATATAAATGCTTGGCAATGCTTAAAATTGTTAAGCATGATTAGATGCATGATTTTCTGTGATTAATCGAGATTAATTGTACTGTACTGTTATACACAAAATTCAACAATTAATTCAAAAGTAGTGTATTGTGTACTTTTATTTTAAAAGTACTGCTATATGAATAAAAGTGCAAAAACATTTGGTTTGCAAACACTTTAAACAAAAAAAAGGAGCTCCCTTTTACACCGTTACACAGCTGCAGTTCAAATATTTCTAAATCTCAATTTAAACATTAATGTGAACAAATGAAATATAAAAAAGGCTATTTGCACTACAGGGCATTCATGTTTTATCTAGTTTGTTTTAGAAAAACAAGGTACTCTCAGAGTGGAAGAACCCGGAGTAAGTCATTGGTATAACGCTCTGTCTGAGGGATTTGGTAGACCACGCACCTTTCACACAAAGGTATGGCTTAGCCGGAGTACTCAAGGTTAAAAGCTCTACCAGGCTTACCATGCCTTTTACATCATGTGACATGCGCATTTCCAATGACCCTTGCGTGTCACATAACCTGTGTGCGTGACAGTGGGTCCCGGAACCATTATAACTTTATAACCATTACAACCCCCCTATTAATCATGCTTCCGGGTGTTCTGTCAAAACATGTTACCCTACAGTGCCATTCTGCGCCTGTGCAGTTTCACAGTCTTGGGATTCAGTGCCACACCCTGAGGGGTAACATGAATCGACAGACTGCTTATAAAATGTATTTGCATATTATTTATCATCATTATTAGTGTTATAAACTGAATAAGCTTCATGGTAGCATTTTTTTTATGAGGCAGCATTAATTGATACACTGTTTAGAAGTAAATATTTTCAATAAAATATTTTGCATATTATTTGTATATTTCACATCATTTTGTGTTATAAACTGACTATAAACGGTATGAACTGTATAAACTTGAAGGGAGTATTTTTCGACATGGAGCATGACTTGATAGACTCTACTGTCGATTTGCACTACAGTAGCATTTTTTGACAAGGCAGCATGAAACGTTTGAACAGTCATAACAGTTTATCAGGAACCTTCCGAGCCGCAGAAAGTTAACATTTATAAACCTGTTTTTCTGAACAGGTACCAACAGAAAGCTACGTGCTAGCACTGGCTGAAAGCTACGTGCTACCACTGGCTGAAAGTTACGTGCTACATGCTGATGCAGCGGTTGACAGGAAAAGCTCTGGAGTGGGCAACAGTGATCTGGATGCAGGATGTGGTGTCTCTTCCGAACTATCTTCAATTCAAACTGATTTTCTGAGCAGCATTTGACCATCCTGATCATGGCAAATCAGGAAGTGCATGGCTGTTGGAATTGAAGCAAGGGCCGGAGTCAGCAGCCGACTACTCTGTGAAGTTCAGGGTCATCGCAGCCGGAAGTGGCTGGAATGAGCCAGCACTGATAGCAGTATATCGTAGGGGATTAAATGAAGTAACTATTAAATACACACACCTTCGCCTATTGAACAGCTTCAGAGAGCTAGCTGGTATACTAAGCTGGATCTCCAAAGCGCGTAGAATCTAGTTTGTGTGACCCCTCACTAACCTTCTTAAAGGTAAGGCTAAAGCGCTTCATGTCAACGCCGGGCCTAGAGCGGCGTTTCAGAAGCTTAAAAAGTTATTAACCTCGGCACCTGTATTGAAAATGCCCGATCCAGCACTACCGTTCGTAGTGGAGGTGGATGCTTCTGAAACAGGGGTAGGAACTGTGCTGTTACAGTACCATGGGACCCCTCACAAACTACATCCTTGCGCCTTTTTCTCGCGGAAACTGTCAGACGTGGAGCGAAATTACGACATCCCTAACTGAACTGCTGGCGGTCAAAGCGGCATTAGAGGAGTGGTGTCATTGGTTGGAGGGAGCGAGGCACCCCTTTAAAATTTACAACGACCACAAGAACCTCGAATACATACGGCAGGCTAAACGTATGTGTCCGCACCAGGGGAGATGGGCTCTGTTCTTTAGTCAGTTTAACTATCAAACATCTTATCGTCCTGGTTCTAAAAATGGGAAGGCTGATGCGCTGTCGCGAAAATGTCCTACAGAAGAAAGGAAAATATTGGACGAACCGATCGTTCCTGCAGACTTAATAGTAGCTTCCATTCAATGTGATGCGACAAGAAAACGTAGGGCACACACATGCACATGCTATTACATCACTGACAGTATGAGTGTTTGATGTTCCTGTGTTCTTTTATGACATTGACAGTGCAAGTGTATGATGTTTGTGTTGCTGTGGCTTTGTATTTTGTTCTGTGTTTGTGTGGCTGGTTCTTGTTTTGCGAGAACGACTAGACAGCTGCCCGCCGGGAAATTATTGCCTTTTCCAGTATCGCAGAGACCGTGGTTGCACATAGCTGTGGATTTTCTCACGGATCTTCCAATATCAAAGGGGTACACGGCTATACTAACTGTGATCGATCGGTTACGTAAGTTATCCCCCAAATACATGGGACCCTTCAAGGTGGTGAGGCGGGTCAATCCTGTTATTTATGAACTGAAAGTCCCTTCACATATGAAAATTAATCCTGTGTTTCATGTCTCTCTCCTCAGGCCAGCCGTGAGAGGCCAGTTGGATCAGGGACAGGTGGAACCCACTCTCCCTGAAGTGATTGAGATAGAGGGGTCCCCAGCCTACAGAATGAAACAACTTCTGGACTCTCGAAGGCGTGCAGGAGCCCTCCAGTACTTGGCGGACTGGGAGGGGTACGGGCCTGAGGAGCGGTGCTGGGTTCCAGCTGGGGATGTGCTGAGCCAAGAACTCAAGGATGACTTTCACAGGAACCGGCCGGATTGCCCTGCGCCTCATCCTCAGGGACGTGTCCTGAACGTCGTGGTCGGTCCGGTGTGGCTTTGAGAGGGTATAGGGGAAGCCGGTTCTGGAGGAGGGGGGGGGGGGGGTCGAACACACAGCGGAGTCAGTCGCCTGAATATTAGGGGGATGACGGCTTGGGACTGGGACTGAGTATGGGTGTGTGAATGGTCACAGGTTATGAGAGAAGCCAGGCTTGGTGAGAGTTACTCGTTTTACACTGGATGCGTGTCTGCTGCGGTGCGACTGAATTTCCATTCCGTTCGAGGCCATGCGCCAATTTGCACTGGACACGTTTGTGGTCCGTATCTGATCCGGTGCGCCGCTGGTTTGCGAGATCACATGATCATGGGAGAGTTGTAAGATCGCGCGGGATAACGCGATAACAACCGACGGTAAACCAACGACGTTTGTTTTGCTGATTTGTTTTGCTGATTTCTGCGCACTACAAACATTATTAGTAGGCTTCCTAGTTAATTTTGTCCTTGTTGTTGCTCAGCTTTGTGTTTAACATTTTAACATTGTGTTGTATTGCTGTGCTTAATGTTGTGTTTGTCATACTTTTTTGTGTTGTAATAAAGAAAACAATTAATGCATTTAAAGTCCACTTTTGAATGTCATTGATTCATTTTGTGTTTTTTTTCTGTTTTAATACCCTGGTCAACAATATGTGGGTCATATATATGATTTTATAGTAATATAGTATAGTGTCTATGTTGCGAAGGGGGTCGTCTGGAGTTGGCGCATGCGCTCTGTGTTGTGTTCTTGATCCGTATCTGTCAAAATAGACTTGATGCGCATCTCGAAGGACTGCCGGACATGTCCCGGAACAGAGACGTAGCGGAGACGCAACGCATCAGATCTGGTGTAAACTGATGCATTAACTTTACTGGCGGCGACTGACGTTCGAAATGAACGCGCTCTGAACGCCATAGGCGTTTTTGTGGCGTTTGGTAGCGACGCTTGATCGATGTGAGCAAGGCGTTCGACTGCCGCCTGATGCGGTTTAACACCAGCCTGACACCCAATCTGTATTTTTCGTGTATTTTGTCGCCAAGAAAACGTTGCATGCAGTGTTTATTTGCCGCAATCCAAACGCGCAGCGGCCGAACGCCGGGGCTGAACGCCGTGTGGATGCTTTGATTTGCTTCAATGAGCAGAAAAACGGACGGCGTTCAATAGGCGCTCACCTGGAGTCACGAACACCAGAAAAACGCCTGGTTCAGACGTCCGTGTGAACGAGGCCTAATGAATCCTGTGAGTGTGGTGTTATGTGATTGGTGGAGAGTGCAAGGGTGTGTGCTGAAAAGCCAGTCGATTCCCAGATTCTGTGTGGGAGCACTCACTAACCTGGGTGGACGTGGAGAGAGAGGAGTCTCCTACAACTGAGTGTTGAACAGAAACCAGATCGCCCTTGTGCTTCTCCGGTGAAAAGAGGGGTTCGTTCCAACATCGTAAAAACTGTATGGTTCAATGTGTCCTTCATTCTCTGTTGTACCTCCTACAGACAAGCCTGAGGCATCCGAAGTGAGACTGGGGTAGTGAAAGACGTAGACAGAGCCACAGAGACGCTGACAGTGAGACGGGACTTGAGTATGGCTGAAGACTTTTGAAAGGATTTTACACCATGATAAATGATTACATTAAGATTCTCTATTGTTGTTAGCTGATTTTATAGAAAGAAAGACAGGCCAACGCCCGTGGACCAGGCAGCTGTTCCACCCTTGCCTGTGGCACCACCAGGGACTAGAATCGGGATAATGTAATGATGTCAAGATTAAAATAAACTATTTAAGAAGAAAGAATAAAAAAGATAAATAATATAAATGGCTAACATGCAGTTGTAGATGTACAGAAAAGGTTAGTTGTGAATCTATCCTCATATTTCCTCCATGAGTATAGACTTTCATGTGAGGCACCATATTAACTTCGAACTTATTTTGGAGTCGTCACTGTTAACACTGGACCCAAAAGAGGGCTGATCCAAAGATGCTAATTACCTAGATTGAGAATGTTAAGAAGATTCTTGTGCTATTTTGGGAAACCTGTCCAGAAAGCAATGAAGAAGCTAGTAATTACTTGCAGTAGAAACATAGCTTCATTCAATGGAGCCATGTCTTTATGCCAGACAGGGTACATAGGTGGAGTCACTTGTTTTTCTCATTCAATAATATTGGTGAGACAAAAAAGCTCTGAGGCTTGTCTGTGTACGCCAGGTGGAAATGAGGCGCTGTTCAGTTTTAATGGATTATGACAGCCAGCACAAAGCTGTGCATTCATCATTTTCTTGGCTGGACTTCAGCTAGAGGAGATGTGTGTGTGTGTGTGTGTGTGTGTGTGTGTGTGTGTGTGTGCGCGCGTGTGTGTGTGTGTGTATATAGAGGTCTTTACTGATACTATAGTATAAATGCTCTTCAGGAGCAGTTTCCTCCAGAATCAATAATTTTTTCTTTTTTTGATTAAAAAACAAACAAGAATGACTTCCATGGTTTACTAAAGGTGTAGTGGTCCTTTAATAATAAGACGAAATCTGTGTTCACACTATTGTAGTAACATGTGAGTCGAAGCCATTTTCTTTTAAAGAAGCTGTTTGGAATTGTGCCGAGCTATCACCGTTAAAATGCCACCAGCGATGGCAGGTTACATTATCACTGCACGATATACAAAATGTGTAATCTACATTTCAGATTTTCCTGAATAATAAAGTATTTGATTTAAGCATTTGTTTTGTTTTTGGTGTTTATTTGAGATATTCTAATGGGGGAGATACTGACTTCAATGTTAAAATAGTCAAATTTTGCTGTTGCACAGGGTCAATCCTAAAGCACCGAATTATGGGAGAAACTTCAAATCAAGTTTCAGTTAAGACTGTGGGTGCTGCCTTACTTTTGCAGCATTACTGCCATTGTTGTTGTCTTGAGATATGCTTGTTAAACAAAATAAAAGTCCAACACTTCCACATTACTGCTCCCTTCCTGGCAGCAGTGTGTCAGATTTTGGGTTATGCTTTGGACGAAAACTAAACTAAAAAAAGTTTTGAACTAGTGTGATGGGTGGCGGAGTCCCTTCACTGGTATTGCAGTGCAGAGCACTTATCATTCCCTGTCCTTGTGGAAGCCAAATGTTGCTGCTTGCCGTGGGTTTTTTATGTTCATTTTATAACTTTGATAAAATTATAGATGAATAACTGGAATCACATCTCATGCCTTATTGTGTGAACCAACCTGTGTCTTTGGGCTTGTAACAAAGTAATTCCTTCGAGTGATATTCCCTTAACAGGGCCAGTTGAAAAAGCCATATTCTTAAACTGGCAAAGTGGCTGAAAATGCAACAACGTTAAGAACAATGTTAAGAAAACAGACAGAAAATAGATTTGAATGGCTTATTTGTCTGAATTCACATGATTTTAAATTATATTTTTAAAATCGTTTGCTCCTTTTTTCCAAGCATAAGTGAGTTAATGGCTTAACCTGAAAAAGACAAACTCATAGTGCTGTATGTAGGTGAGCAAAAAAATGGCAGAAAGTCATGAAATAATACATTGTTTCCCCTGAAATTGAAGTGATAAGTCGATAAGAATCAAGATGTGACTCAAGTTTCACTTATTTTGCATTCTTTTACTCAAAGGGCCAATGTGATTTTGTTGCTGCCTGCATGGCATGCTTGGGCCAATTTGAACTTTCTTGCTATCACTTTTCAATTCAATGTAAAGGTACACTCAGCAGGGCAGCAAATATTTACATTTACGGCATTTATCAGATGTTTTTATCCAAAGCGACTTCCATTCCCTAACTACAGGGGGCAGTCTCTCCCTGGAGTAACTTTGGGTTAAGGGTCTTGCTCAGGAACCCAGTGGTGGTGCTGAAGGTAGGATTCGAGCCCATGACCTCTTGGTCTAGTGGCAAGTACCCTCGAGGAGGATGGGTTTTCCTTTTGCGGTTTCTTCCTCCCTTTAGGGAGTTTTTCCTCACCTCAGGCGCCCTTGGCTTGCTCACTAGGGGCTCAGACCTGGATTCTGTAGCAGATTATATATGATAAGCAGCTTATATCTCAGTTGTAAAAATGGCTATAGAAATAAATTAAACTTGCTGTCACTAGTTTAGTGCTGTCTATAACTAATATGACTAACAAACACTAATCACCCATAACTACCCGTTAATGCACACTGCCAGACCTTCTTTCAGTCTGTATATACCACATTTCCTGCTCTTTATTAGGTGTTTCAGACTTGTTAGTATAGTTTAGGGATTTATTTTTTAGCTCACAGCACACTGAAAAATCTGAGCCACCTAAGGAATAATTGAATGTGGTTTAAAAAGACAGATGTTTTGAGACACAATTATGGAAAGGATTCAGGTGATATTGACTTCTAGTGTTACACATAGTCATTTGCTCTTAGTATTGGGGCAGTTCACACATTCTGCTTGGCCCAATTGAATGCCATTTCTTTCTAACTGAAAATAACTGCACATCCACTACAGCCTTTATAGCTGCAGTTCTCAAACATTTTAAGTCTAAGGCCACCTTGAAGAATAATGAGTACACCCTTTACCCAGTAGAAAGTTATAACATTTACACCATTCTATGGCATTACAGATAATGGCCTGAGAAAGTACTGAAGGGCATGACATATATTTCACTTTAATAACGTCTAAAATTAAAAAAATAGATAAGACAAACTGGATTTAAAAAAATTTATATTTTTTAGAACACATACAATTTCTACAATATTTCAGTACCCCCTTTAGCGCCACCTACAGTCCACCAGTTCGAAAAATACTGCTGTACAGAGAACTGAACTGGAAAAATGCAAAGGGTTTTTCCAGTACAGTTCACTGTACAGGAGTATTTTTTTAACTGGAGCCTGTAGGAGGCGCTAAAGGGGGTACTGAAATATTTCTGAAATATTTCAGTACCTCTTTAACGCCTCCTACGCAAGGTTACGGCATAAAAAAATCTAACTATGTGAATAAGAAATGTGCCACAAAATTAGCAGAAATAATGCAATTTGATCAACCTGTTTAAACTTTCGGTGCTAGTTCCTTTAAGCCTGCATGGGAAGCACTGTGCCCCCTAAAATATCATTGTAACACAGCAATGGTTGTAACACTAATGTAATGGTTAACAATGCATGTTTATTGTGGGTTTTTTTTTTTCAAATCCTATAAGACTGCATGTTTTGTACATTACTGTCACTGCCATATCAAAACCTTGTAGGTCATGCTATGTCTGAAACCACATTTTACCATAGTAATAGGTCAAAAAGAGTGGGTCACCATTTGCAGTGGATTCATTAAAATTAGCAGCATTAGCAGTCTTCAGTTGACACAGCCCTCAAAGATCCAACCATTAATTTATACAAGACTTCAGTGTGTATGAGTGTGTACAAGGTTCTGTTTTCTGACCACAAGATGGAGGCATTGGAGGTAAGAAGTGAACATGACCACAGTCAGTGGACTCTAATGTCCTTCTGCAAGTTCAAGGGCACTTCCATAGTGTTTTAGCTCTGTCCCTGTATAGAATTAGAACAGTAATTATTATCCCTAACAGTTCATTATCCCTAAACTGAAATGAGAGGTAATACTGCAGAGCTGCTGATTTGAGAATTACTCAGATTTAAAGAAAAAGGACAAACCAGTATTGCACCTTACATTCCCAGTCATGGCATTTGGCAAACGTTATCTGGACCTTCTTAATTAGGGCTGTGACAATACACCAAACCCACGATTCAGTTCGTCCCTTACGAAAATTCCCTATGGTTTCTTATGGGTTTTATGCAGTAACCATAGGTTTACTATGGTACCCCATGGTACTTCGGTACTACCATAGTTTACATATACATATACCACTTCATAGTTACCCAAAAAAACATGGAAACTGTGGTTATTTAATCATCACGTATCACAATAAACGCTTTGACGCCGCTTCTTTTGCATTCAATCTGCACAGAAGACCCCAAGGATTTGTCATAGACTGACTGCAGAACTGATACTTCAGCTACCAGTTGACCATTGTCCAAAACTAAAAACTCGCTCCACCAAGCTGGTTAAAATCACACAAAAACTCAACAAAACACAATAAAACTCGTGTTTATTATAAAAATTAATAAAAAATGGTGTTATTATGGGGAGTACCGCCAGCCCCCTAGCAGTGAAAGCTAACAGAACTCTGGGAGTTGAAGGGGTGTGTTGCGATTCTGCCTTCTCACACCGTAGCACAGGTTCGTGGATCTAAGTGTCGCGATTTCGGTTTCATATCGCATATCGTTACAGCCATATTCTTAATATATAACTGCATTCATTGGAAGTTAAAACATCAAATTTTGTTAAATATAATTTTTTTTTTTTCCAAAACGTGTATCATGTATTTGTATTGTCAAAAGCATTGTAATGGTGTAATATTTTTTCATAATTCCCTTCCATTGGTTGAGCCATTGCTGCTCAAGAGTGTGTGTTGTGGTTGTAGTTCTCCTGGCAGGTGCATGCTGGAGTGTTTTCCAAGTAGACTATGTGACTCTATAGGAAAGCAGGAGCGAAAGAGTGTTTTATTTGAGGGCTGTGTCAACACAGCTTCATTAATCTCTGAGCTGCCTCTGAGGCACTCCTAAATGGGGCCAGAGAGGACAAGAGCTCCCAGGAGGCCTCCATCCTCTGCCTGCACTCTGGACGACTCAAAGTCAAACGCCGTTTGTACATTTTTGCACCACCCTTTTTCATAGTTGCTCCTGTTTTGGCTGGTACAAAGATTGCATCTTGCAGTTTTTGTGTAGATTTAGGGTTACAGTAATTTTAGAACACGTGTGTGTGTGTGTGTGTGTGTGTGTGTGTGTGTGTGTGTGTGTGTGTGTGTGTGTGTATCTGTACTTATTATTCTACTGCATCTTTAATACACTGTTCATTCAAGATGCACAGTCATTTCATTTGACAAAAGGCATTTAGAAAAAGCCTCTGCTTTGATTAAGCTAAACTCCATTGTGTCAGGGTGACATTACTATTAGCCACGCGCATCTGAACGCAGAATTCCCCACAACAGCAGCACTGTCCAACCAGTTCCGAATCACCTTGTAGCATCATTGCTGTCACCTCTGATGACTGGTGTCATGAAATGGCTGAATCCTAGGCTCTGTGCTAGTCAAAGCAGGGACAACCAGAAAGGCTGGCTTTATCACTAAGGACAGCTATCCCAGCCCATACAGAGAGCCAAGCCTTGTCCTGGAAGTGCTCTTGGAAATAACAATTCCTCAATGCATCCTTTTGCAAAGTCTTTGTCACGCACACTAGTCATGTGACATGTCTGAGGACTTGTCACATGCTATATAAGTCAAGTTCACCTCACCCCCCTGTTCCATTCATCTCCTCAGGACCATGTGTACTGCGGACTGTGTGTGTGTGTGTGTGTGTGTGTGTGTGTGTGTGAGAGAGAGAGAATGTGGAATCCAGGTGGGAATCTTTACTCCGTGATTGGGTTCATCCTTCACGCTACACTCTGTGAACTGCTGGCTTTTCATCCTTATAGCCTTCACTTGTTTTGCTTGTTTTCAATACATCCCCCCTGCAATGTTTTAATTTGTTAGTAATTTCTAACAGACTTACTGATGTGTGTCTGAGCACTCTATCAATAAAAATGCGTGTCATAAAGCAACAGCAATACTAACCTTACATTCTTGCTTGAAACCTGCATTATGGGCAGCTGGGAGCCTAGTATTTAGGGCATTCACCCTGTGATCAAGAAGTGTGAGTTTGATTACAAGGTACTGTCCCCACACACTGCTCCCTGGGTTCTGTGTTGCTGGCTGCCAGCTGCATCACTTGGTGAATGGGTTAAATGCAGAGGAAGAATCTAATGCTGTTCGCACTGTGCGCTGTGGTGTGTTCATGTATTACAGAATTATGTAAGAAAAGAAGAAATAATCATATAGACTAGGGCTACAACTATCGAATATTTTTGGAATCGAGTATTCTGTCGATTTTTTTTTCATCGATTAATCGAGTAATTGGATAAATCACACTTATATCAATCGTGGGTTATGCAACATCTATATCAATAGTGGGTTATGCAACATGAAAGGCCTTAAAATGAGCAGCAATTGGCTGTTATTCCTCACAAAAAAGG
>JBBJLR010062193.1:0-11310 GCA_037577145.1 Brachypetersius gabonensis
TGAGTTTAAATGTTGCTGATCAATTTGAATTAATTATTATTTATTGATTATTTTTTTTAGCATTAAATGGTCAAAACAAAATACGGATTAAAAATTTATTTTAAATTTTAGGCAGCGGGCGGGGATCGGCAGAAATTCCGTGGGAGTGGGATCAAAAAATAGTCCGGCGCAGGGCTTTAATTCATGTCTCCTGCTCTGAGCTGTGAGCTCTTCTTCAGTGCAAAAAAACCCGACTCCCTGCACAAAAATAGCATGTTCCCCGGGTCACATGCGCCCCCTGCAGGTTGACTTTGGTGACGAATTAAACAAAGCCTTTGCCTCGAACATTTTTTGTAATCGAGTCATTCGAGTTACTCGAATAACCGTTTCAGCCCTACAACTAATTAATGATTTTCTTTGCAGCTTAATTATGCAGAACCTTGGGAGGGAGGCCTTAAAACATCAGCAAGGTGTCCTGCATAGATTTATGAAATCGCTTTCATTAAAATAATTCTGCTTAATATGCTTGTACAGAAAACTGTGATCACGCCCTGCGTACAGCACTAACACCAAAGCTCCCCTCAGCTCATGAAGGGGAACATGATACGGCTGGCGGCTCCAAAGGTGAAGGACATGCTTACAGCTCTCTAAAGCATTACAGAAGCCCAGCAGCCCTCAGCCCAGCCTAGGAGTGCTCACCCGTAATAGAGAGTGATCTGGTTTTCTGTTCAAAATGTACTAAATAAGAATGTGCCTGGAGTGTTCTGTGTAATGAAATACAGCATTGCACAAAAGTCTTAGATAGAATATTACTTAAAAACTGTTTAAATACGTAGAGAGTGTTTTAATATTGATATGATTAAAGATACTAATAACATTAACATTATACAGCAAATAGCATTTATCATTATATCATTCTGCTCCTTGTGGAAGTCCAGTGTTACTGTAGTTTACTGAAGGAATATCACAAATCCAAACGCCTGCAGGAATTGAGGAGAAATCTGGAACCGAACCTGTGTTCTCCTCATCAGCTCACGAAATATCAACCAGCCTACTCTTACAAACAAAACAAATCTAGATACGTTTTACTGCTCTCTTGATGTTTGTATATATTCTAATGATACATTTTCTAGCAAAAATTCACCATCACACACTGAGAAAAATGGCTTTACAGTCTTATGCACAAGTTTGGGCACCCCTTGATAGATAACAGATTTTGCTGATGTAATTGATGTCAACAGAGTGTTTCTAGGAAATGTATAAAAATACACAATATTTTCAGCAAACATTGATGTATAGTTACTTTTTATGCCATGAATTGAACAAAAATAAAAAATAAAAACATTATTAGGGCACTATGCAAACGTTTGGGCACCCTAAGAGTCTCGTTAGATCTGATGCATTTTAACAGCTGTCATTAGTGAATGTCAGTTGGTGCCAATTTCAAAGCTTTACAAATCCTCCGACTCTTCAAACCTTGTGCACACAAAAGCAGAAGAAAACCTGACCTGCATCCTCATCATAAAATCCAGCGTCAGAGGAATGCAGAACATCTACAGCCTGATGTGTTTTGGAAACGGGTGCGGTGGACTGATGAAGTTAAAATAGAACTCTTCGTCCACAATCAGCAAAAGCATGTTTGGAGAAAAAAGGAGCAGCGTTTCATGAAAACAACACCTTGCCAACTATTAAGCCTGGGGGTGGATCTGGATGTTTTGGGGTTGTGTTGCAGCCAGTGGAGGTAAAAAGGGATTCCAGTAAATACCAGCAAATTCTGGAAGCAAACATCACACCATCTATAAAAAAAACTGAAGCTAACTGAACAGAAACAAAATCACTGTTAATAAGGTGATTGGGATGGGACGGGAAAAAATGTAAGCGGGAGTGGGCGGGGCCGGGAATCGTAATAACGCGAAAATGATAACCAAAATGGAGATAGACGTGAAAGCTACGCTGCAACTACTGTCTGAAAATAATACGTGACTTGTGTTTACAGATATTTCTGGGCGATCTGAAATAACTAAATTTTTACGTGTTGAGAAAGACAGCGTGTAAGTTTTGGAACAGCCATCACAGTCTCTGATTTACACATCACTGAAAATTTGTGGGTAGATCTTTAAAGAGCTGTACATGCAAGACGACCAAAGAATATTACAGAACTAGAAGTCTTTTGCAAGGAAGAATGGAAGAAAATCCCAAGTACAAGAATTGAAAGACTTTTAACTGGCTATAAAAAACATTAGCAAGCTGTGAATCTGCCAGAGGAGGTTACTAAGAACTGATTATGTAGGGTACCCAAACTTTTGCAGAGTGCCACAATAATGTTTACATTTACGGCATTTATCAGACGCTTTTATCCAAAGCGACTTCCATTCTCTACCTACAGGGGACAGTCTCCCTGGAGCAACTTGGGGTTAAGGGTCTTGCTCAGGGACCCAGTGGTGGTGTTCTGAGGTAGGATTCGAACCTGTGACCTTTTGGTCCGGAGGCAAGTATCCTACCACTAGGCCACCACTCACCCATGTTTTTATAAATATATGACATAAAAAGTAACTACGCATAAGTGATTGCTGAAAATATTGTGCATTTTTTCCATTTCCTAGAGAGACTGTGTTTACATCTTTTCAATGACCAAAATATGTTATTTCTTCAGGGGTGGCCAAACTTTAGATAACCATTTGCATAGGTGTCTAAAACTTTAGCACAGGGCAGATAGCATAGTAGATAGGAGAGCACCCTCCACATCAGCAGAATTGTAATTTCACTCAAAACTACTGATCAGACACAGTGTGCAAACACTGTTACATGTTTCAAACCGTACATGCAGTCTACATGGTCAACTAACTTTCCTGTTCGGTCTGTAGCTGTTTAGTCCAGTCTCTTCATGCTAAAGTGATAAGTGTAAAGGGTAGCCAATAAAATCATTTGCATATATGTGTGACAAAAAGAGGCTATTTAATTAAGGGATAAAGAGAGAAAATGGTCTATTTAAAAATATATTATAAATATATTTATTATTTTGAACGCGGACCCTTTCAAAAGTCTTGGTTAACTCAAGTAATCGTCAAAACCAATGAATAGGTTAAAAAGTCCTAATATAATGGTATTTATGACAATGCAATTAATTAAAATTTACTGTCATTTACCATCGCCTGCAGGCTGCTGTGTGTATGGAGGACTCCCTTTGGTCTTCCTGTGGTGCCACTGGTGTAGATGAGCATGGCTGGTCTTTCTGCCCAATCAGAGAGGGTGTCCCTGGACTGAGCTGGCAGCTCTGCTGCCTGCAAGCTGGCCAGGCTGGAGGTAGAAGGGATATGCAGGCAGGGAAGTCCCAGTTTCTGGGCCAGAGGCTCCAGGGTGTCAGTATAAGGCTGTCCAGCCAGCAGCAGTGAGCTCTCAGAGTCGGTTATGATGTACTCCAGCTCAGCCGGGGGGTGTTTTCTGTACAGGGGCACAGCCGTGCCCCCACACATCCACGTTGCCCACTGGGACACTGTGTATGACGCATCATTGGCACACAGGAACGAAATACGCTTGCCCTGCAGGTCTCCGGACGGGCAGGACAGTGCTTGGCTGATGTGTCCTGCCAAGCTTCTGCTGATGTTGTAAAGAGAGCTGTAGCTGTGGCTCCCACTGTGATCTATGATGGCCACCTTCTCGCCATGCGTCAGGGCTCTGGAACACACTGGAGTGACCCGCTCTCCTGCTCTGAGAGCCGAAGATGTCGAGGCTCTTCGAACTACATGTCTCAGCCTAAGGCTAAGGCTATGGGAGGCTCTACCAGCCCAGCAGTTCCAGGATCTCCTCACTGAAGCCACGTAGACATACAGCATGATCCAAAGACCTCTATGGAAGGCGCAATACGAAGAGCATCCTCAACTGACTCACTAGTGAAGAGACTGAAGAGGTGGAACATAACAACTGCATTAATATCAGATACACCTAATACATACATTAAAATGCTGTTCTAATAAGGAGGTATTTGTATTGTATTTGAACATGTGCTGCCTCTGGAAAACTACAGGCTGTATCTCACGTTATAAGTACATATACAGCCAAAAAAAGGAACATTTATTTTAAAAAATTGTACATTATACCATTATGGTGCAAAAATACTATTTTATGCCTGTTTTAATGTCTCTTCAGAGTAGATTAAATGAAAGAAATGGGAACACATGTTTTAATGCAACAGGCTGCAAAGTGGCTTAAAATACAAGGTGTCTAAATAAAGGTGTTCCAACCATTCAGTATTCAGCACCACATTCAGGACGCCTGGAGAACTGTTCCTCATAACTACATTAAAAAAGAAAGAAAGAAAGAAAGAAAGAAAGGCTGACTCTCTGGAAGCAGAATATGAAGAAATGAGGTGTGGCTCAAGACATTTGCATAGTACTGTGTACACTGAGATATATTCTGTATTCCCATTTAGTTTAAAATATTGTGATATTATTAATATGCCACATCGTCCAGCCCTATGTTTATATGACATTCACTGCAGATCCAAAGTTGAATCATCTTTCAGTCAGTTCTGGATGCATATGATGTAATCAGTGTTTTTAACCTTAAACCTGGAGGTTTGGTGTCTTGGTGTCTATTCGTGCCATTTAAACCTAAAAAAAGTTTATGTATTTTAGATGTATGTTTCTTTGTTGATGACCTAAATAATGCTTTAAATAAAACATTCATCCCACAACAGAAAATATCAAAGTTCTGGTGGAAAATATGTTTTTCTCTGCTTTTCTCTGCTTTTCTCTGTCGTCATGTGATCTCTCAGGAGTTCCCCCACTAATATGGGTCTGATTATACTCAGTTATGGACCTAAAAATGAGGGAAGATTATAAATAAAAATGACAGAATATTATTCTCATTCCATAAAACAGTCCAAAGCCAGGGAACCCAAAGAGTGTTTATCCCCCATTTAATACGAGGATTAGCCACTGACATTAAACACTGAATAAAGTAAAACTGACCCCAATCATAAAAGGGAAGATTATAAAGTTGATTTATTTCTGTTTCATCTTCAGAAAGAGAGAAAAACCGGCACCGTTTAGCAGCAACAACAGCTACAGACTCATCAGAGGACAAACATTTAAATAGGTGTTAAATCTACAAAACCCCACAATAGCCCCAACAATAAAAGGTTTATACTGTAATATTTTAAATTAGGGACATATTTTCTACATTATAACTTCGGCTCAAAAGTCAGCGTTTATTAAAATCAAAACAGCCTCTTACCGAGACACTCTTCACGAGTACGTCACGTTATAGTTCCGGGTAGAAACCGAAACCAGGAGGAACGCTCGGCAGGGGCAGTATTTTCTGATTGTGGTCTCTATCAAATGTCTTAGAGACATTCAGAAGACTACTAACACATTTTATCTGTGAATCACACACGTATGACATAATTTGGCTGGTCTACTATGATAAATCCTCATTGATTTTTAAGAGAAAACTCTAAAAATAAAATACCATATGAAGAAAGAGGTTCCACTCAAACAAGAGTCGTTAGTTCTCCCAATTTAAATTTTTGTATTATGTGAACACACCACAGCATATAGTGTGAACATTTTCCTCTGCATTTAACCCGATTACCAAGTAAAGTGGTGAGTAGCCAGGAGCATGGTGCCCAGGGAGCAGTGTACCTTGCTCAAGAGTACCTCAGTGGTGCCAAGAGCAGTCCTCAGAATCAAACCCACAACCTTCTGATCGCAGGCAACAGCTGCCTCACAGTTTGCTGATTTTTCCCTCTCAGGTTTGAATTAACCTGATATATCAGGTGTATTTGTGCAAGCAGTCACTAATAGGACGAGCATTAAAACTGCACTCTGCATTTGAAGTGGTTCACTTGTTAGCTCAGTCGCTAATTGCTAAAAACAAATTTCTGTATACTGGAGGAACAGCTGAAAGATCTATAATTAAAAAATTTAAACAGCACTGTTGACACATTATGTAGGCAACTGTGTGTGCTGTATCGAGCAATTTCTAGTGCAGCTCAGGTTTAGGCCTAAGCCATTAATTTAGGCTTGTAAAAGGTATCCAGGTCTGCCTCATTCATTTAGGCCTAAGCAACAGTGGAGGTTAAAACTAAAAGCTCGGCTAGTGAAGTAAACAACCTAAACTCTAAGTGAAGTCAAATGAATAAAAGGCTAGATTCTGAACTACTGTTGTTCTATCACACGACAATGTGGCCTCGTTTAAAACCGAGCCAGGCGTATAGACAGCGCAGCCGTCCTGGTGGGCTGACACCTAAACATGTGTTGCGCCATTAAGCTGTTGTTAGCCAGTCTTTCTGGTTTTGGCATCGGCTCACAGCACGGGCACAGTCAGCCACCAGCTGGCAGTCGCGGGCCTCAGATAAGGACTGCTCAGAGATGGCACTCGTTCAAAAAGTTTTCACTTCCCTAAACCCCTCCGCTGCAAACGAGGATGGCATGTTCCTGCAAACTGGAAGCTTTGTCTCAGAATCTCCCCTCCAGTTTGAGGAGTAGTATCGTCAGGGAACGGTCCATGCACACACAAAGGAAGTGCCGGGAGAGAGGGTGCCCTCCAGTAGATGAAAAGGGCTTAATAGGACGTTGCTTTTGCTTTGCATTTGATGCAAGTCCTCACGCTTGAGGCGAACCCAAATGCATTGTC
This sequence comes from Brachypetersius gabonensis, assembly GCA_037577145.1. Classification (NCBI taxonomy): domain Eukaryota; kingdom Metazoa; phylum Chordata; class Actinopteri; order Characiformes; family Alestidae; genus Brachypetersius; species Brachypetersius gabonensis. The sequence continues at coordinate 6,616 of JBBJLR010062193.1, forward strand.
CGAGATTGATTTTTGTGTTTTTGAGGACCGCTTGGAAGATGACCATGGCTATCTTCTGTGCTAGCGTTCTCGGTTTTCAGGCTACGGCCGTATTCTTGGTACAAGCCTCAAGGAAAATGCTGGAATACAATAAGGGATGTGGATCTGCAGCGCCCGCAGGGCTAAAGGATATCCAGCCGAGCAGTGATCACCCCGGTGCGCCTCCACCGAGACCGCGGGGCTCCAAGCCAGGACGCTCTTTCTGGTGCCCCTGTTTTGGCAGGTAAAACGTCCGGCAGCGAGCGCCAGCTTTCTGTTTGCTTGGCGCAGGATTCTGAGGAAAAAACATCAAACTGGAGAGAGGCACCTCTTTTCGGATGCTAGCTGGGAACGGAAATCGTACGGAGTGCCAAAACGCATCGGGTTGGCACCAGATGAGAACGTCTTGGCAAGCTTGTCACACACCCCCCCCCCCCCCCCCCCCCCCTTGCCCTGATCGAAACACATGGCACGGCGGCGGCGGCATCTGGCCGAGCTGACTCCCAGCAGCTGCGCATTGTCTTCAGCAGTTGGGATGCTTGGCACTGCCACTTCATCAACTACCTGTGGCTCCTCTCGGGTGCAGAGGGGCCGATGAATTATTTGGCGCCCCAGCTGCAAACTTGACTTCTTTCCAAGAGATACAGCAGCGTAAACACAAGCCTCACATTCTCATACGCACACACTGAACAGGAGAGAGATGGCGTCGCATCTGGACCCATCTGACGTGGTGTTATCTGTGGAATAGCTGCGGCCCAAAACAACTTTTGTCATTAAATAAACAAAATCCTTCAGTTGAGGGTCTGCTTGGGATTTTCACACTTAATTTGGTTCTCTCAGCATTTTATAAACCTCCCGCAGAAGAGAATGGTGTCCTACACAGTTTTAGAAGTTGTGGCCAAGAGTTCTGGAGATCATCTCACGCCCTATTGACTTGGAAAGCTGAGCTTATTCCATAATTTACATTCTCTGGTTAACACCAAAAACACAGAGATCTTTCTTAGGAGTTGCGTTCAATAATATATAGCGCTTTCCATCTGTGCGACAAACATGTGTGGTTTAGTGCTAATTAAAACGTCTGCCATTAGGGATGCACATGTTCTCTTCTCCAGGATATTCCCAGAGCTTTCGAGGCCCGCACATGCCATTCCTTCTGAGGTGATTACAAAGCTCTCGCTATTTGGAAGCGATCTTTAGTCTTTCTTTTCGAGGGGTAGTGCTGTCATGTTCTTTAAATGTTGCAAAAGTGGTGGAACCTCCGGAGGGACCAACATGCCTCAGAACTTCTGAATAAAGCATCATGGTCGGGTTTTACTCCTCTCAAAGTGGAACAGCTACGCTAGTGCCAGGGACAGCATCTGACAAAGGCACATCAGGGGCATTATCTTTTAAGTGATCCAGGCATCCATTTCATCTGGGAGCCTGGTGATGACTTCCGTTGGGCTCCATGACCCAGATTGGATTGAGTGGGTTTTGTTGTTTTGTTTTGATATGTTTTTGAGATGGGGGGGGAGGGGGGTGGGGGGCTGCACCAGATTATAATATTCAAAAGGAAGCAGCTTGGTGGTGTTTTTTGGGCTCAGCTGATGGTGACACACTGGGGTTTGGCTCCATATATGGTGGGCTGACCCACTTTAGCCCACAGCCACGTCCAACTGCTTTGTGTCCTGAGCATATGTGTGGTGGCAGGGGAATACGCGATCATCACTGCGCGGGACGGGAAACACACGCTGGGCTATGACACTTCAGCAGGCTTCCAGACACCATCTTCTCTGGAGCATATGTTGGTGATGCTGGTCTTTCACAATGGAGGGTCTGGAGGAGAACCAGCTCCTACCTTTGTTCTCATAATTTCTTTTGTGAGGTACCGTGTTGGGGGAGTGCGATAGTGTGTGAGGCTGAAATGTGTGTCTGAAAGTGGTCCTCAGGGATCTCCAAATGGTCATTTCTGCTTCACAACAAACTTAGATAAAACCAGTTTGAGAAGCACTGATTTAAGAGAGGTGACTAAATCAGACTGAATAAATGTCTGTTGGTTGATGTGAATAAATAAACAACCTATTCCTCCAAAAAGAACTGGTTGAAACTTCTAGAGGAAAAATGGATATTTCCAGCAGTTTTGCAGTCTTGCTCCACAACAGGGTCGACTAACTATTCCATCCTTTCCATTCCTTGTTTGGGCTAGAAAATAACCCTCTACTGAGGTGACTTACGCTGGGAAGTGCTCAGGCTGTGGTGCAGGCTGGCGGCCGCGTGGGGGGTATTAGTGAGGCACACATGCGGCTCTGCTGGTGTTCAGCTGATGCAGTCTGGCCTCGAATCACTCATGAATCACAGTTAGCAGGTGTGATTAGAAAGTCTCCCAGGATTCCAGCAGAGGCGGCAGCATGATTTATTGGATAAGTGAATCCAGAATGACGTGTTAATCATACGGGATGATTGGTGGAGTTTCATGAGAACAGAGGAGGAAAGTGTGTGGATGTCACTGCGGTCGCATGGTTGCACATAAGTCAGGGTGAACTTCAGGAAGTGTAGATATTTCAGTGCTGTTTTGCTGCACTAGTTTTAGTGGAATTACAAAATTACATCATGCAACAGATTTGTTTTCAGTTCAGTTCAGGTTGTACTTTTTCAAGGAGGGTCAAAAAGGTTTAAGGCTTAATAAACTAGACTCAGAATAACCTCTTGTCAAATTTAAAGCCAACTATGACATCTAGAAAAAATCACAATCTGGACTTTACACACAATTTCTCTGCTTGTTTCTGTGAGAGATGATAATGAGGCTGTTTATCCTTACAGTTCTGTGCTAATGTGACACTGATGTATTGTGCTATGTTGAGATATATATATATAAATATTGTGGCGATGTTGATCATAAATTGTGTTTTTGTTTTCCAGAAGATCCCAGGTTACCCAGATATGTTACCACCTAATATGTAAATGTATCTTTATTAATCTGGATATTTCATCGTTTATCTGAGCTGCTTATCCTTAAACAGGGTGGTAGGAAGTAATAGAGCGTATCCCAGCGCTCACATGCTGAGGTGGGGGTGGCTTAGTGGGCCGGATTCTTGCTTCTGCACCAAGAGGTCATGTGTTTGAATCCTACCTTCAGCACCACCACTGGCTTCCTGAGCAAGACCCTTAACCCCAGGTTGCTCCAGGGAGAGACTGCCCCCTGTAGGTAGGGAATGGAAGCCGCTTTGGATAAAAACATTTGCTAAATTCTGTAAATGGAAATGAGGAATGGTGGAGAAACACTCTGGACAAGTGGTCACCACTCCATCACAGGACAGTTTGGATGTTTTTTTTTTAATAACAAAATGCACTCAATACCTCCTAAATGTTTGGAATTTTGTTAAAATAAAAGGAGGCAAATGTTATGGCTTATTACAATAAAAATGATATTTTATTTATTTTAAAATCTGTAAGTGTGAAGAACCTTTAAAAGGCTTAAAGAACCTTTAAGAACCGTAAACCTTCCTTGAAACTGTACTTTATATGGAAAATCTTTATACTTTAAAAGGTTCTTTACACTCACATAAGCTTAAAAACTCTTCCGGAGAACAAGGATTGTTGATACATTTCTCATTATTCAGACATCGCCTCTTTATAGAACCCGGAACAGTGAGATGAGGCCTGATATAATTTATTATGTTTAATTTTCAGTTTATTTTTCAGACCATGGAGATTCTACAAGGTTACACTGTGGCTGTTTGAGTTATGAGTGGTTAGGGTTAGAGTTTAGTGGTCATTGCTTCTTCTGTGACTCCACTCCCGACATTAAATCTAGAGAAATGGTTCATTATGATTCCAAGCGCTTGGTGAGATTAGGTCAGGATGGAGCCGAGAGAAACTCTATGGATCTGTCTGTAGTCCTGTTTGAGTTCTCAGGGCACACTGCTCTGCTGACAGTGTCTCTCTAATGAGTTATTGATCTCCTCCGCTCCTTTTCAACTCTCTCCCAAGGCTGCGGAAATGACTGAGCCAGAGAGACAATCAGGACTTTTCACTGCCCGGCTCTCAGACAGCGCGGGACCTCTTCAGAGTCACTGCGCTAAATCTGTCCCTCCTTACTGTTCGCTGCGGTTTATGCAGCTGTTTGACTGTAGGCAGCTGTTCAAAAAGTCTGGAATCAGCTTTAAAACCAACATAGCATCAGATGAATTCAATTTTACACATCAGTCCTTCATGAGTTTCATGTGACAAATGAAGAAACATTATACACTGCAGGAGGTTCTGTAATCACTGAAGGGGCTGTGGATGATGTTACACTCAAATGAATATCTATTGAATTCATCATATTTCTAAAGAAGCATTCAGCTTTTGATTCTATTCTCCAAATTGGAAAGTTGCCTTTCCATCTTTTCACACTCACAAACATTCTGTGCGTCTGTTTGTTGTCTAGTAATGTAAACAATTCTAAAAGACTAAATACTGGATGTGAAAATGCTAAAAAGTAGTCATGTTACGTTGTGTGGACAGCACTGATGTGAAAAAGCTGTCAGTGTATCAGTCTTTATTGGTGATGAACCTGTTGGCATCATCACCTGAAACAGCAAAGAAGCAGCTGCGAATGTGTCCTCAGCAGTGTTGGGACTAATGCGTTACAAAAGTAATGTATTACAGTAACGTATTACTTTTTGCTGTAACGCAGTAGTGTAAGGCATTACTAAT
>JBBJLR010062213.1:0-11310 GCA_037577145.1 Brachypetersius gabonensis
ATTTAGTACAGACTTAAAGGTGCGATTAATCGCGAGTTAACTATGGCAAACATGAGATTAATCACGATTAAATATTTGAATCTGACAGCCCTAATTTAAACATTTAAATGGTTCTTTGAATTGTCATGGGCCTTTATATAACCATTGCTTTACTACTGCTAAAAACACTTTAAAGGGCTAGTATATTGTAAAATGTACCTTATGGCTTAAGATTCATATTTGTATTATCCATGATGCTATAAGGTACATTTTACAATATAAACTTTAAAGGGCTAGTTTATTGTAAAATGTACCATATAGCATCATAGAGTAATACAAATATGAATATTAAGCCATAAGGTACATTTTACAATATACTAGCCCTTTAAAGTGTTTTTAGTATATTGTAAAATGTACCTTATGTCTTAAGATTCATATTTGTATTTGATTAATTATTTGGCTGACTATTGTATATTGTATTATATTTGTATTATACAATATATGAATGTCTATAATGCTATTTAACACATAATGTTTGTTAATGCCTGTTTTTTTTTTTACTTTTTTTTCTGATTTTCACTGCCGGATTAGAAGACTATGGCCCTGAGGAAGAAGGTAAGAGCACCATAATTAAGGAAAAGGTATTTTACTTGCTGTGATTTAAGATACAAAGCAAAAAAAACTGTAGTTTTGACTTCACTGCCTTATGTAGCAATGGTCTTCTCCATCTGTTATTACGTTTGAAGAAGACCAGGACCACTAATTAACCTCAGTGTCCTGCTGTTTCCTCAGCTTCAGTGATCACTGAGGGGTCTCCTGTTCCAGAGATTGTTAGTGGAAGTGATCCGTTGCCCTCTACTGCTCCTGAAGACGAGGAGATGAGCCCTGCTGAAATCAAACCAGCAGTTCTCCCTGCTGACACTGAGCCAAATGAAGAAAGCCCTCTTCTCCCTGAAAGCCCAGTACCAAGCACAGCCAACTCCTCCACTCTAGCACCAACCACTCAGGCTCCAAAAGAGACAACAGGTGATATAAACCTCTCTGCTTTTGCAAAGCACCAGCAGGCATCAGAGCTTCTCTCCTGCATGTCCTATTCCATGATGTTGCAACAGCCAGGACAGATAATTATGTCAAATGGATGAATGTTTGCTCTGTGTGTGCTTTGCTGTGAATGCCCCCTTGTTCCTGAGAACTCCTTGCTTTATACAGTTGTTTTATTTAACTAGAGGTGCATGATACTGCTGTAAGTATTTCTTCATGGTGCTTTCCCTACAGATGTGAAGGATCCCCCTGTGCCTGAGGAAGACCCTGAGGAAGACCCCGAAAGCCTACAAGTTGCTTCAGAACCTGAGAATATATCTCCCACCTCCTCAGCTCCTACTCCGCCTCCTGAAATCACCCCAACTATACCCGCCATGACCCAGCAGCCTACAGACCAGCCCATGGCTCCCACAAGCCCAGATCAGGCTTCTGGACCAAACACCACTCTAGCGTCGGAACAGCCTGAACAGGATACCCAAGAAAGCCCTCGGGACGCTTTGGAGACCACAGCCAACCCTCCAACCACTGTTCTTACCCATAATTTTACTCCCGCCAACTCAACTGAGCCTAAACCCGCAAACACTGAGCAGAATGAAGACACACCGGCCCAAGAAAACAAGCCTGGACCCCCGACAGAACAGCCTCAGCCAGAGGCCAGTGAAAAATCAGCAACAGAGAAGCCTAGCACTGTTGAAACTACGAAGGCGAAAGAGAATATAGAGGTTTCGTCATCTAAAAAAGAGCCCTCAGTTACACCTGCTTCTGTGAAGGAGGAGCCTTCTCCAACAAAAGCACCAGAAAAGCCGACTAATCCAAACTTGGACAGTATTCCAGAGGGCGACCCTCAGGACTATCAGGCCGGTGAGAGATTCCTGTTTCTTCTCTCCGACTCATAAAGTTGAAAAACTGTCATGTCACCGATTCGTTACTGCCAGCTGTTTGTGGTGGTCATAATTTATAAATATAAATATACATTTACAAATATGATTTAGCTATAATATCAAATTAGCTATAATTTACTCATTTAAAAATATGTTAATTAAATTAATATGGCAAATAAAACACATTTCCTTTATCAGATGTAAATAATTTGTAACAGTGCACATCTGACATCCTGATTGTGTGGTGATGCAGAATCAAATTCTAGACTTTAAATGCACAAGTTAACTGTTTCATCCCATTGTTTGCCACTTAATAGCTTGTTATATAGCAGACAGTTGTCTGGTGTTCCACGTTATATTAGGTATCGTTTTATAGTTCAGTACTGATGAATAAAAAGGATATTTTTTGTCTAATAAAGGTACTCAAATGGTGAATGCTGTAAATGTATTGGTCAGCAAAGAATACTGAGTAAATATTATTTTTTGCAAATGTAGAAAATCCTTGTACAAAACCCTTTTGACTGGTATGTTTTGAGTCCTGGCAACATTTAAAGACCAAATATGCATCAAGCAGTTCCTTCTTAGGAAACGTGTCCTCACTAAAGACAAGTTGCTTGTTTTTCCTTACAAATAGATGCCAACAAAGACACGGACCTCTGCAGTGGACGCCCAGTGAACGGCTTGACCACGCTCAGAAATGGCACCATCGTGGTTTTCCGAGGTTTGTGCCGAATAATAAGTCAGAATAATGCAGTGTTGCCTCCACCATTATGAAAAAAACACATTCATGTGTTCTCAGTCTTTTATTTTTGTCCATTACCATTCTATAACAGGTCACTACTTTTGGACACTGGACTCCAGAAGGAATGCTGGGTATCCTCAAAGAATCACAGACGTGTGGGGGATCCCCTCTCCTATTGATACTGTCTACACACGTTGTAACTGCCAAGGGAAGACCTACTTTTTTAAGGTACACTTACAATCACTTCAGAATCAGAATCAGAATCAGAATCACGTTTATTGGCCAAGTATGTGCGTGAACACATACAAGGAATTTGATTCCAGTAGATGGTGTCTCTCAAGTACAACAGTCTAAAAACAACAACAATATTAAAAGATACAATGAACAATATACTGAGCAAATATAATATACAATAATATACAATCTACAGTATGAATACGTAATATGGATTTATATTTATAAGATAAATGTTATCAAATGTATATAAGGACTTTTGTACATATGTTTATAAATATATGTATGAATATACCTGTGTGTATACATGTGTGTATATGTGAACAATGAACAATACAATAAAATAAACAATCTAAATCTTATATACAGAAAATACAATGTTACAGAAGAATATACAAGAGTGTACATGAAGTGCATTTGCAGTGCTGCAGGTGTTTATTGTTGCTCAATGGACCCAAAAGTGACAACAAGCTACACCCGTGAATAAATGTGCCATTTTTGTGTGATGCCAGAGTAGAACCATTCTGTTTCCCTAAAGAACCTGGATTTTAGTTTATACCGTGTGTGTCCAACAGGGGCAACAATACTGGAGGTTTGAGAATGGTGTCATGGACCCTGATTTCCCTCGAATGATCCAGGCAGGCTTTGGGTTGACGGGTCAGATCACGGCAGCTTTGTCCATGCCTTTGTACCGAAGCAGGAAGGAGTCGGTGTTCTTCTTTAAAAAAGGTGCAAACAGCATGATCTTGATTTCACCTTCGTCTGCTGAACTGACAAAAATACACAAAAGTATTGGGACACACCTGAGTCCGACTTTGCCGCAGTGCATAAAGCAAGCTCCGTAAAGACATGCTTGGATGAGCTGTGTGTGGAAGAACTTGACTGGTCCTGCCCTCAGCCCCATCCAACACCTTTAGGATGATCTGGAACAGAGATTGTGAGCTAGGCGTTCTTGTTCTCTGGCGTCATAAACGCTCTACAGAAAGAATGGGCATAAATTCCCACAGAAACTCCAAAATCTTGTGGGAAGTCTTCTAAGAAGAGTGGAAGCTGTTATAGCTGCAAAGGGGAACCAACTCCACATTAAAGTCTATGTATATGAAAGCAGCGTCATTAAAGCCCCTTGTCAGGCGTCCCAGTACTTTTGTCCATATAATCTACTTTTCCCTGAGCTGTTATTCTTAGTGAATGAATGGTACTGCAAGCCTGTCAATATTATGCAATGAAATGTATATATCTGGGGCTCTTATCGGAGAGGGTCTCTCTAATTGGAACCTCCAGGATTATAGTAATGCAATTCATATTAACTAAATTATTCATTTTTTTTAATTTTGTGTTTTGCAGGTGGACTGGCTCAAAGGTATACCTACCGCAACACACCCCAGTGTAGCAGAAGCCTAGCTATGCAAAGAGCAATGAAGAAAGTCAAGAGGCAAGCAGGTAACAGACATTAGATTCTCACCTGTTGTGCACAAGAGGAGTCTAAATTCCCTTGGAGTGCTTTTGTTAGTTATTCTCTGGGGAAAAACATTGGAGACTGAAGGGTGAATGGAATAGAGGTCACTTTTGCAAGCGGGAGTGAGCAAGGTTTATGTGTAGACAAGCACTTGGGTAAACATATAATGCAGAGTCTAAAAAACAAAAACACACACTAGCTGTAAATGATGCAATCTCGTATCTCCAAAAAAGTTTAGGAAAAAATCAGCCGGTCTTCTTTATTTCGAGTAAAAACAGTGTTGTAACAATTCATACAGTAACACCTAGAACTAAAGCACAAAAGAAGTTACAGCTTTTTTCCCCCAATAAATTACATTTTTAATATTTTCTTTCAAATTAACGGGTTTATTTCTGTTTCAGACCCTGAGCTTGGGCCAGATGTCGACGTCAAAACCTGGAGAGGCTTTCCCAACACGGTGACCTCTGCAGTGTCAGTGCGTTCTACAGGAGGGGACGGATACAAATACTACGTTTTCTCAAATAGTAAGTTGCACCAACGCTCTGGGCCTCATTTCCACAACTGCATACACCCACCCCCCCAAAAAAACCCAAAAAACAGAATAGCAGCAATGTTGACTGAAAAATAATTCCCATTAAACTTTTGGAAGACGGCCCCGGTTGGTTCCAGACCTCGTCTGAAATCATGTCTAGATGGGGCCCCATTAGGTTTGGGTGGGGTAGGAAATTTGACAGCTTCTGAGAAACAGGGGATCATATGGTCGGGTCATGCTGTCACTATGAAAACAAAAGGCCTTGCCCTAGTCTTTCAAAGTATATAACATCATCCTAGATGTGATGAAGTGAGCAATGTTTCATTTTCCTTTTCCATAATCAAGTATGGAACATCCAAGCAGTTAAAATGTTCACCTAAATCTATTTTTATGACTATTTACAAGCACCCCGTTGGTACCATGGTTTTTCATAACACTGTTCTCTATTCCAGCCAAGTACTACACTTTAAAGATGGAAGCTGACACACCAGTGATCCTCACGCCCAGGGAGGGACCAGGGAAGCAGAAATCAGCAAACAGCTGGTTCAAATGCCCAAATTCTTAAAAAGGTGGTGAAACAAAGACCTTAAATGAGGGTTATTTGTTAATTAACGTTATATACGTTCAGTGGTATTCTGGCACATTGAAATATAAAGGAACTTCAGTCGTTCTATCAAAGAACTTTTTATTGTATTCACATAAAAATCAAGCAAAATAGAGGGTCAGCCACATACATTACACATTAAATTAGGAACATGGCTATGATCAAACAGAAGCATCTGAACAAGAGTAAAGCTGCTGCAGCAGTCAGTGCCTGGAATTTCCTTCACCTGGCAAACCGCCCTCGTACTCCCATAACTCCTAATCCATCTGCAAGAAGAAGCAGTGTTGACAATTAACATGTATTACCTTGTTTATATAAAGTATGCTTGTAAAATAAATAAAAAAAAAAATTGACAGTTTTGTAAAACATTATTAAACTGAATAAAAGAAAAAAAAAAAAGTTTCTTATCCCAACTTTAATAGCAATGTATTGTTTTGTGAAAATGAACAATGTTCATTTTGGGGGTGTTTCACCTCTCTTAACGAAGCCTCTGGTGGCCCGTCCTCGAGTCCACTGCCTGCTAGAACCAGTTCTGGCTTTGGGTGGTTGACTGCTGCTTGTGTCTAAGAAGTAGACGAAGTAGACGAGAGAGGGAGAGAAATGGGTTTGGAGAAAGTGTGGCAGGAGGCAACTCTGTGGTGACATCAATGGAGCTGAACAGCCCATTAATAAACCCAGAAATAAACCTGGGGCTGTATTAGTCGTCAAAGACTTTCTATTTGGCCTCACATTTTAATTCAAATGCCAGAGGTCTTTTAGTGCAGTTTGGTTGAACGAACTGCCATCTAAAATCTGAGATAATTTGACTGTGTCTAAGACCAGTGTATCAACTTCGTTACTTGTTAGCTACATGACCCTCACAGCTCCAGTATAAAACATGTCTAAACAGACTACACCATATGGACACACCAATAAAAGTATTGGGGGACACCAGTTTATCTGGGGTTGGGCTAGGCTCCTTTCTTCCAGTGAAGGCCAATCTTAATGTTTCAGTATACTAAGACATTTTGGACAACGCCTTGCTTATAAGTTTGTGGACAGCTGGGGAACACCATTTCCTATTCCAGCATGACTGTGTCCCAGCTCGCAAAGCAAGGTCCATAAAGACATGGTTGGAGGAGTTTGGTGTGGAAGAACTTGACTGACCCGCAGAGCCCTGAACACAACCCCAAAATCTTGTGGAAAACCTTCCAAGAGTGGAAGCTGTTAATGCTGCAAAAGGGTTCAACACCATAATAAATACTATGTATTTGAATCCAATGCCCAAGTCCCTCTTGGTGTAATTGTCAGGGATCCCAATACTTGTCAATATCGTGTACATTCAGGCTAACAGAAATTAGCTATATTTTGTCAAACCACCAGATTTAAAGGAGAAGTTCGGTGTGAAATGGTGTATTGAAACATGATAACGAGTATGAACGTTTGTCGAGCAGCCCACCTTCATTCGCCCCCTTTGGAAATGCTTTGAAATTGCACAGGTAGTTTATTAAAAAGACAGTTTATACAGACAGTAAAAGTCAGGGCCCTCAGAATTCTATAAATGGCTACATGATGCCCCAAGCACTAACATCATCAGCCTAGTAGAGCCTTGAGGTCAACATCGGCTATATATGTCGGGGGTATATGTCTGTATAAACTGTCTTTTAATAAACTACCTGTGCACTTTCAAAGCATTTCCAAAGGGGGCGAATTGAAGGCGGGCTACTCGACACAAGTTCATACTCATCACGTTTCAATACACCCCCGGTCCATTTAACACCAAACTTCTCCTTTAAGACAAACAGTGAATGACAAGCCAGTCCTGGTGAAAGTCAGTTAGAGAAGTGTTGGTTTTTATACCTGCGGAGCTGGAAGAAGGCTCCTGGCTGGTCGATGGAAGACTGGCCTCGTCTGAAGGCTGAGCTGGCTCCTCTGCCTCTGTCTGAGATGCAGGTTCTAATGCCTCTGCACTGCTCCTGCACACACACAACACACCTTCAGTCCTCCTCAAGCAACCACTACCTGATATCAGGGGGCTAATGCTATTTATTGATCAACAGAAATTTAAAATCATCACTCCAATAATAGAATTCTTGCTGGTAATGTCAACCAATAATGTGGTATGTAACCTGTTTTGATTGTAGTTATTTAAGGAGTTGGTAGCAGGTGAAACACTTGATTGTGAACCCACTGGCCACAAAGTCTCAGGTTCAAACATCCCCCCCCTTGAGCTTACCCTTTAGTTGTAACCTTTAAATCACTAATAAAGTACTAGTGGCCACGATATTTCCCAGGAAACACAATAAGAACGCGAGTGTTAATGCCACAGTGAACAAAGCTCACCCATTTCCTGACTCAAGCAGGAGGTCATCATGCTCTTCGGCAGTGCTGGGGCCAGCTGCAGCTGTCAGACCGGGCGTGGACGTGCTTACTGTGGGCACAGACTGGGAGGCATGCTCCATCACCTCTGCAGGGAGTGTCTCTGAAAACGCAGTCACTGATGAGAGAGAAGGAAAAGCCTTCAGCATTAACACACAATAAGAAAGTACATAATACAGAATAAGAGTGTCAAGATAGTTCAGGTAAAGACACCTTGGACACCTCCAAGAAACTGACATTGTCTGACCTGCTCACCAAGCAGAAGAGTCACAGTTGACACAAAATCTCATTTTAAAAAGGTCTGTGAGGGTGCGTTTGTGATGCCGGCGAGACATACCAGGAGCAGCAATCTGGAGAGGTGTGGTGGGGACACTCCGTCCCCCTGACTCCTCCTCATGAGCAGGCAGGAACAGGGGGCTGTCGTACATGCCCAGCCCTGCAAAATGCACACAGCCATGCCATCAGCTCAACACAAACCTCAGCAGGCCTCGTACGCAGCTTACCTATGCACTGCCAGCATGAGTTACGCCTACCACATGGGTGCACTTTTGGAGGTTTACAGTTTATCATCATTTCTATTCATCACCTCTGGACCAAAAGACCACCACTAACCAGAGCTGCGTTATCTGGATGGTAGACCACTCAGCACATCCGTGACACCCACATGATGGTGGTTTGTTGTGCTGGTACAGGAGTAGTCGGGATTTTTAAATACCCTAATTTGAGTACTGTGTTGAGAACGGTCCACCAATCAAAACTACCCACCAGCAGCAGGTGATTAGAACCTGATGACTGATGAAAGGCTGCAGAACGGCTAACAGTTACGTGAGAAAATATGAACAGCATATCTACCTGGTGTACCAGGCAGTGTCCAAAATACTACAGGGCTTGTTGTAGTCTGGTGGTGTTCCTATTTCACTGTCGTGAACAATCAAATCTCACTTGCAGCTTGATAATTTTCAGTGTGATATTGAGCTGGTGAAGCAAAAAGCAGAAGCAGGCAGAAGCGCAGACAAACGGTCCGAGACACACTCTCCCAGACTCCGGGTCAGGCTGACGATTCACTTATTGCTTACTCTATTTTGTTACTAATTCGCCTGCTACAATTAAGATAACATTGAATTATGTTGCAGCTGTACTGATCAGGAAAATCTGATTCAAATTGCAATTCCAATATAACAATTCAGTGTTCAGTCATATTGAATTATTATAGCTATAGACATTGCATTGTGTACAGCACTACTAGCTAACTGAACCTGCTGAATTGGTGTTTGGAAGAGCCCACAAGGGGAGAAACAAAAGATAGAAATAGCGAGAGCACCCAGAGATTAACCTCTTTTTTTTTTTTAAACCAGTGCAAGTAGCATTTTACCACATTTACAATTTTTTTTAACAAATATGTGATTATATATATACTGATGTGCAAGAACATAGAAGATAATCTGATAACACATTTACATACAAGTTTAAGATACTCACTTTTTTCATAATTGAACATATGCCAACTTTGCATATTATTTTACTGTTTAATTATGATTGTAAACATCCACAAATGCCAGACCTATACGACATGTGGGGTTCTACTTATTTGGTTTGGTGTGCGTGAGACCAACCTTGCAAGATGCATGCAAGTGGCTGAAATAATCACAAATCACTCCATCTGATGTAAGCTAACTGGCCTTTGTAGGTCAAGACGTTTCAGCTGGATAATTACTCAGGCAGGCTTGCTGTGAGCCTGTGTCTGTCTGAGAAATTAAATCATTAAACCTCTTGAAGCCACAACAGATGCTATTTGAAAATGTCTGTGACACCTAATAGAGTGGCTCCAAGACCTGTAAAAAGCATTAAACCTGAAATACATACATACACAAATACAGCGTGGAACGTTTATAGTTTTGACAGAATAATTTAACCCAAGAAATGGTTCTTACATGATTACTGACTCCGCTTTAATTCACTATTTCACAGACCATATCTGGACTACCATGCTAAGAAGAAATTATCACTATGGGAGCAAACCAAAAACTGCCTGCCTGGTTGCAGGGCTCCTATTTTGTCACTGGTCAGACTACTTGTGTTTATTTATTCCATATGCATATCTCTGAGATTATATAAAATAGCAGGTGGGGTCAGAGACTGCAGGCTACCTCCTTGCGATGCCAGCTGGCCCAGGTCTGGGAGCGAGGAGCTGGTCTGCGGGACATCGTCCGGGAGCCCAAACCCAATACGTGACATGCCTGCTACCTGTGGAGAACTTTCACACCACCACGGGCGTGGTCTCGGTCACCACCACAATATGACATTATACAAAGCACTTTAACCCAAGGACTATCGGACTGAAAAAAAGTAATCACTGGTGCAGAAAAATCAACAAAATTGATCAGTAAGTCCATTTAAAAAAATAAATAATTCACCATGACGTGATAACATACATTGTCAATATTTAAAATCCCATTGCATAAGACAGAAATGCACGAAACTATGCCATTAGAACTTACCTGATGGCCTCAGTGAAGCAGTCTGAGCGATGAGGTACAATCAGAGTTGGAGCACTGGGGACAATACGGTCATCCTCTTCATAAAAGTGCTGTTGGGGCTGATAGATACACAGTAAGAGAGAGGAACAAAAAGATGAGAAACACACATGCAATAAACTGCCAATTGATTATCAACCGTTTACACTCACTAGCCGCTTCATTAGGTTCAAACACAGCGTAATGTAGGCTTACAATTACAGACTGTTAACCATCTGTTGCTGCATACATTCCTGTCTATAAGTCACAGGTCATTTTTCATCCTAAACCCTTTTTACAGTGCTGATAGATGGTTCTGTATGTCAAGTGCTAGTACATTGGTAGATAGTACCTTGCTTATAATTTTAACGTCAATGGGAACCCACTGAAATGTTATGGAAAAGCTATTCTCAAAAAAGCAAACATCCATGACTCCTACAGCCGTCTGGCCAGTGATGGACTGGTGACCTATCCAGGCGCCATCATGCTCAGAGACGCTGGTTAATGACGAGAGGCTTGGATAATGAATAACTAAAGAAAATTGATTAATCAAGGATTCCCAAAAATAAACCTCATGAGAATGCCTTAAACTATACAATGGCCTATAAATATCTATTAGGGGTGGGTATAGATTAATTTTTAAAATCTAGATTAATCTCACTGTAATATTGGAATTAATCTAGATTAATTTTAATTAAAATGGCTCATTTGAATTCTGCCAAAGGTCTGAAGCCCCCACCCCCCCTAAATGAACCCAAGCCACCCTAAATATATAATCATTATTCTACTATTTTTAAATTATATATCCAAACATTTCATACAAGATATCACTGAGTGCAGATAAGCACTTTACAAATAGACTTATTATTTTTCATTTCAATTCATAGTCCTGTTTCTATCATTATTGAATTAAAATGATGTCCTGGCTGTTGAAGCTGCTGTAGGTAGCAGGCGGGCATTAGGACCCAGG
>JBBJLR010062224.1:0-11310 GCA_037577145.1 Brachypetersius gabonensis
TAGTGTGAGGCTCTGTGCCCGGGCGCGGTTGGTTTGACTAGTGTGAGGCTCTGTGCCCGGGTGCGGTTGGTTTGACTCGTGTGAGGCTCTGTGTCCGGTTGGTTTAGGATCAGGACGCGTGACGCCACGTTTCTGCGACGCTCCAAAACCATTTTCGTGCCACAAAAGCGACAGACCTGTTCAGCAACAGGCTGTAAGAGGGCTGTGGACCACCGCGGACCAAACGACTCAAAATTACTGTCAACAAAGTAAACAGAGCGATGGACGCCACTGCGTTCAGCGAGAGAGCGCCGCTCTTCCTGTTTATCCTGAAACTGTCGCACCATAATGACGTAAGTGTGCTCGGGCACGAACGCTGAAACTCAATGTGAGTGCGGGCTTGAGGGGGAGTGGGAGGGGGAGGGGGGACAATCGTACTCGGGCCCGGTTCACGGCCACCATGCCTAGTGTGAGTACACCCTGATACTGTGTTTAATGTGTTTGTCTAGAATATATATCATCTCATATCACCCTCATTACAAACATTCCATGACAAACTTGGACACATAGGCAGTTAGACGCATGTACACATGCACATGTACACTTATACACGCATATGTATACACACACTGTAAGGCCTGGCACAGGAGGTGAAGGGGAGTGGCAAGCAGTCCCTATGGAATAGCCCAATCCTGAACATCACTCCAGGATTTCCACCAGACCAATTAGGCTGAGATTGGCATCACCTGAGTACCAGGGGCAGGAAGTATATATAGACAGTGCTGGAGTGTGTCCGAAATTGCGCACTTGCGCACTTTTAGTGCGCGATTTTAGTCTGTAGTGCGCTCACACTGAAAACGGAAAAAAGCTCAAACTCTGAAAGAACCTGGATGCTGCTCTGAAATCGGCCAGAAAACGCCGAGCAGAACGATGGTTACTAAATGGGCGCCATTTTTACCACGTAGCGGAGGGGGCGGGGCTTTCAACGTGTTTTTGTACTGGATAATGGCGGCAAACAGTTAAATACGAGCCCAAGCGGAGGCAGCTGGTTCGTATAAATGTGAGCAACGTTAATAAAGTTATTTTACCGATGTACACTGCGGTAAAACCTGCAGATATTTTGGTGGGCTGGAGAATCGCGAGCAAATATTTGTCAGTCACTTCCGCTAAGTGCAAAACGTGTTTCATTTAGGACAGCACTGACCCACAGCAGTGTGACTACAGAAGGCAGTGCGCAGTAAACACTACGCACTAAATCTCAGTGCACTGACGGTAAGGCGCGATTTCTGAGACACCCAAGGACACTAGCCTTGTTTAGTTACCAAGCCTGCTTACACATTCACGCGTACACATAGGTATACGTATAGGTTGTTTGTGACACACGCACATGCACACACTCACACACACACACGCACACATATCCACTTAAGCATGTGCACATACACACATGGTGACACAGACACAAGCACTTGCATGTGCACTAACACATTTGCTCATAGGCACACACAAAGGTAGTTGCCATGACCCTTTTTCCTTCTCTCTCTTGTCATCTTTCCTTTTCTCTCTTCTCTCTCCCTGTCTGCTCTATCTTAATTATGGAAAAAAATGAATAAATAAACAAATAAAGAACTGTTTAAATAATGTTCACGTAACAAGAGGAGCGAATACCGATTCGTTAAAGCTCTTCTTGGCAAATCAAAAGGTGTTTGGCACATGTTAGCATCCGACTTTGCTAAACTGCCGGTCACAACAGAAAAAAAAAAATAGAATGACTGTTTACATCTTACTGATCGAATTATGCAGAAATTTTGAAATAGTAGTGTGATTCCTCTTCAGTGTTGGCACATCTTGATCACTCTGAAACACACCCAACTCCTGGGCCGCATGTGAATATATGGTTTAAGTCATTTTCACTTTATGTTTGTGATTTAAAAGAAGTGACCAAAAAAGCACGGTCCAGGAAACCATGCCTATTGAAAGATATCAATAATGGCAGCAATGAAAACAGCACCAAAGTAACTAAGACTACCTTTTGTATTGGATCTATAAGGCTGCATCAAGAACCCATTTGCATTTCCATAAAACTGATAGAAATCAAGAGGTTAAACTGCATACTTTTGTCTAGAAGAACATATCTTTATAGATTATTAGAATACATATTATACTAATACAATTAGTATAGACTAGTACAGACAGTAAGAAAGCCCTTGATTGAAAATAAATCTGTTACCTTACACGATATTATTTTTAAGAGGTTTATGATTTTGAAAACCTGAAACCTGTTTTGGGGGGGCGGGGGTTTGTGGGTTGGCGGCGCAGGCTGGACACTCCTCTCAGAGACGCCTATATTGTTTCTCTCCAACCTGCAGTTCTTGTTTCTCACTGAAGCCCTTTGTAAACCGCTCAGAGGACCTTGAAATAATTCTATTGACAATCGGTTAATATTAGTACATCTGTGAACTTTTAAATCAGTTAATTTTTTTTTAAATTTTCTATTTAATTTATATACAGTGAAAACCTTAACATACAAGTGTCCCAACTTACACACGTTTTTCAAGCCACCGATTTCTTGTTTTGAGTTGAGAGCTAAAATTCGTGTTATGAGCTTTTGTGCTTGCAGTTATTTTGTAAAAGTTTGTCCATGTGTCCAGAGAGTGTGAGTGTGAAGGCCAGTGCTGAGAAGATGCAGATGATGTCCAATGAATTAAAGAAATAAATGAGAAAATCAGGACCGAGGTGTGCGTGGAGTCGACTCGGCCAATCAGAATATTCTCTAAACAGCAAACATCTGTCCATGAAAACCTGGAGGAGCTGCTGCCGCTGTGGTGGAGGAGAAGCAGCTGCAGGAGAGCCGTAACGGAGGTGATGATCTGGAGAAGACTGGAGCTGTTTACGCCGATTTGCTGCAGCAGAACCAGGCGCTTTGGCGAACGAGGCATCGGGCCGCTAATAAAGTCAGTCGAGGTTCGAGAATTTTAAACAGAGGAGCAGCAAATGCTGCACATTATACTTAATAAAAACAGTATGTATCAAATCTTAAGTTGCAGGCAATCAGTTCCCTGAACTACAAGAAAGTCAGTGTTATGTTAATTTTAAGTTAAATAATAAAACTAGCTTTATTTACAACAATGCAACTCAAGTCTAGAATTCTGAGAAATAAACTCTATGAACTACTGTAATTTATTCACTACGGTTATGAGCTTTGTGATTCCGATGTTCTGGAAGGGACATTTGTGTGGTGAACAAATGGAGTCAGCCTTCACTGATCTTAGGTTTCCAGCTAGAATTGATCCCACAAGAAAGGGAGTTGTGGGGGGTGGGGGTGCAGGGGTGTATAGTCTTTAAAGTTTACTCTAACGTCCCCCATACCTGACCACAGTACAAAGGCCTGCATTATAGCAGGGAACCCATCTGTGTGGGAGCAGCAGAGCGGTGGAAGTCAGAGCTCGTAACAGAGTCTCGGCGGGACTCCCACAGGTGGGTCATCCGATACACACACACTCCATTACTCTGCCCTTCAACTGTGGGAAAAGAGTCCAAGTACGAAGGGAATGATACACACACATTTCAGAGGGTTTCACCTGATTTTTAGCGTATTATATCCCACACGTCATATGACACAGTTCTTCTTCAACGCTAAATGTAGTCAGTCAACGAAGACGCTTGAAACTAATTGGTGTTTACCATGAATTACCACTGAATAAACTGCTTAAATCACAACACTCTTGCCCCGAGTCATTTCGAATTGTTCCATAATCTCTAACAGACTTGGTTTTGTGGTTTTTGACGCTGTTTTACACAGCTGTCTATAAACACGGACTAAAGTACAGACAAAATAGTAAAGCTAAAAAAAGTCGCAGCCAATTTTTTCAGTAACAGTGTACGGAGTAGTCCGTTTTATGAAACCATTTGAACAACTGACCTAAACCTGAAATATGCTTTTTAGTAAAAGCACAATTGATTGAAGTATATCAATAAACTTGTGGTGCATGTACCATAACACTCTTCTTTGGGCCAGACAAGTTATTTGTCTCAGGTGTGCATCCAAACAATCACACTTACAGCTTATAGCTATGAGCGTCAGACACTGCTAGAAAAATTACAAATCAGTCCCACTGTTTATGGCTAATGGGATCATGCCCGAAAACCACAGCAGCTTCTGAGCCATCTGATAAGGTAGACAGCAGCTCATCAGGTGATGTGAGAGTTTTGCTGATTATCCTCTTAATTTGGAAATTACTCTCTTAAGGTTACTTTGAAAGGTATCCCACATGGTGCAAATTATTTTCTACTTGCTATCTCCACTGGCCTTCCAACTCCAGTGTGAAAAATAAACGAGAAAACTTTGGACACTGATCATGTCTTGGCTTACTGACTCTTTGGAGTTAAGGGAAATTTGTGTATCTCACGCTTATGCCAAACAATTGCTAG
The DNA here is from genome assembly GCA_037577145.1 of Brachypetersius gabonensis. NCBI lineage: Eukaryota > Metazoa > Chordata > Actinopteri > Characiformes > Alestidae > Brachypetersius > Brachypetersius gabonensis. The sequence continues at coordinate 4,411 of JBBJLR010062224.1, forward strand.
GTGGTAAACATATCAAGACTTTTATCTGATTGAAGTCACTCAAAAAACACTGCATTTGTGTTTCAAACACTCTCAGTGCCAGTGCATCAGATAGTGTTTGAAGCAGCCACCCTTTTTTCTTCACATCAATAGCAGGAAAGACTAAATAAAACAGTGTGGTTTCCCTTAGTGATTCTGTCACACTCTCTTTACAGCGGTATCTAGCCTACAGGGCAGCAAAACAGAGGCTTATGGGAAAGAAAAACAGTCTGTGTGTGAGTGTCTCTAGCCACACACGTCAGCAGGGCTGGGCCATACCTGCCACAAAAACATCTTCAAAACATGCAGACTGTATCAGCCCTCACATGCAGGAGTCAGCCGAGCGCCCCGTCCTGCGCAGGTGATAATTACACACTGCTGTGCACGGGACAACCACAACAGATCAAGGATATAGAACCACAGTGCTTTTAAGAGCCTTAGGCTAGAAACTTCGACACTCACAACCAGAGCGTGAGTGTTGCATTAATGAAATAAAATATGCTATAAGGCAGTGGTTCCCAACCTGGGGTCCAGGCCCCCCTTAGGGGGGCGCTAGAGATCACAGTGGGTGTGCAGAATTTTGTCTGAATTGAGTTTACCAAAATTAGAATTGTACACAATAAACTCTTAAAGAGTGAAATGTAAAAGTGTGTGTGTGTATAAGAGTATAAGAGCAAAAACCTACAACCACTGTTTATTTTTTGCAAATAAATGTTTGTAATTAATCATTTTATTATTTTTGTGCGTCTACGCGGGTAGGAGTTGGGGGTCCTGGCTTGTCTTGGACACAGGCAAGGGGGGCTTCAAGGGAAAAAGGTTGGGAACCACTGCTTTAAGGAACAATTTACAACATACGCTTTTAAAAAACATTGATCAATGGTTTTTAAAAGCAGTGTAAATTGTTTGATTGAAAAAGCTCTAATAAAAACGTATAATCACGGCATTCTTCTTGCTTGTTGTAACTTATAAAAAAGATTAAAGAGAGAGTATCATCTCATGTCAGATCAAATGATTAGTATAACCAAGGTTAAACACATCTGTATTATGAGGTTCAGTATGCGTGAGCAGACTCGGGACAGCAGCGTTCACACAACCGGTTGGGCAAGCTGACATTCAGCCATAAGATCCTTCTGATGTTGACCAGCGTAAGTGATACTGCCTTCAATTGTTTTGTTTTTATGTGCAAACATCCCTCACAGAGGAAAATTGTGCATCCGTTTAAATCTAGTCTTTAGTCTTGTTTGTTATTTTCACATGGAAAATGTTATTCGGTTTGACTTATTTAATGGAGTTCTTATTTGAATTTGAAAAACATTTTAAAGGCAAACATCTGATCTGGGACTATTCAAGACCACAAACTTGCTAGTGGTTAAAATTTAACCCTGTACAGTCTTGTCGAACAACTGTGACACAGCTATAAAGCCTTTATTCAAAAAGAAAAAGGATGAATAGCAGGTTATATTAAGAGAACTAGGCAGCTATGTCTCACCAGGCCTATCAAATCTGCTCACCTGTTCAATGCTTTCTATAGAGATTATATAAACTGTAGGTGCAACTGAACCCCACGTGTCAGAAAGACACACACACGCACGCACGCACACACGCACACACACACACGCGCGCGCACGCGACCTGTCTAATGTTTTTGCACACTGTAGGTTTTTATCAATTATCTGTTTCTTTTTTTCATTATTTTGTACATTTTTATTCTGGTTAAACACTGGAAGGTTGTTGAACTCTAAATAGATTGTCAAATAAAGCAAGTTTACTTAATAATATAAAAGAATGTGTAACAGTGCATGTCTGACATACTATAAGCTGGTTGTGTGGTTGTGCAGAGTCAAATTCTAGGCTGTCACGTAAAAGCTTGTTAAAGATGTAATATTCCGTTGTGTAGGTCAGCAGTGATGAATAAAAATGAAACAGTAAAATGGTGATTATACTGTAAATGTATTTTTTTCGCTCATTCACCAAGTGAAGCTGTGGCCAGCCACTAACAAGGTGCTCAGAGAGCAGTGTGTGGGTAAGCATTGTATCTACCTGAGTCGGTTTTGCAGTTGCGCTTCTCTGTGCTGGAAAATGTCATTTCTAGATCGATCCTGCCGAACCGCAGTGCGTAGCCGTTCATTAGCTTCTTTGGCGAAGCTCCACCAGAGCCACCTGAAGAAGAGCGCGCCCGGTGACCCTTGACCTGATAGGCTTTGCTAGTCCGTTCCAAAGATTTGGAGCGCCTATCAGGGAGGTCTTCCTGTGTTGCGGAGTCACAGAGAGGAGATCCGGATCTGGATGCAGAGCGAGACTCGTCACTTCCCAGCCAGCCGCGGGCACAAATCCGGCGGGGCAGTGACTCCTGCTGGGACGGAGATGGACGTCCCGTCTCCTCCAGGATGGACTCTGAGCTTGAGCCCAAATTCATAGGGTTTTGCAAGGCTTCCATGTATGATTTCCGGAAAAGCCGGCGTGTCTCAAAAGCAGCTGAGTCTCTGGGGTGGCGTCTGCGTGGACTGGGGTTACTGAGGTCAGTGCTGAAGGAGAGTGACCTGGAGAAGCCAACAAAAACGATAATCAGGAGCGTTATAGGAGGCTCTAGGAAAGATTAGGACGAAACAAGGGCACTGATTTCCTAGTCCTACCTGGTGCTTACCTCATCTTTGGTAATAAAAACAACTTTTTTTCAGCATTTTAAACTAATTTTCAGACTTAAATGTATGCATTTTTTTTAAAAGTCTATAATTGCTGAAAACCAGTGACATTGGAATATTTGGAAAAAACGATACACTTTGTGTCCAAAACTTTGTACAAACCTTCTCACCAAGCATTTCTTCTAAAATTAACTGTATTAATAGGCAAGTAATCCCTTTACTACACAATCTTTACTCACCTTGGATGGCTATACACAACATTGCTGTGAGTATTTGATAGAATTCTGGTTCAGAAGAATTACAATGATTAGCTCTGGATCACTCCACTCATCCCTGACCTACTAGATGGAGCTCAAACACTTCAGAGAATGTGGTTCCACTGTTCTGGTAGCTGAATTCACTGATTAGAAAGGCTATTTGCAGATTCCTGGACATATATGGACCAACTGTAATGAGATTGTTGATCATACTTCCAGTCCTAAATGGTATGGAAGAAGTAGACATTTTTTCACCCAGCCCTACCTGGAGCTAACTCCTCCTCGGCCCTCACCCTGCTCCTGTTTCTGTGAGGCAGCCAGGTTGGGAGGGCTTGGCTGGTGTGTGGACATTGTGTCTTCAGGGCTGTGGCCAAGCGGCGGCTCAGACACTGTGGATTCGGAGCCTAGAGAGTCTCTGGAGCTGCGACGGCTGTCCAGTGTCCCGGTGGAACCATGGGTGCTGCAGGGGGAGCCCAGCTGCCCCCTAAGGGTTGTGCCCAGCATGGCTGCACTGCTCACACACACAGGGTTGACCACGTTCCTCCAGGGGGTGCGGTACACGGCGGTTCCGGTGCTCAGCAGGCAGTTGTGGAGAGGTTGCAGGTTACGCTCACGGGTCACATGCTGCAGAAAGTCAGTGGTGAAGATGCTGCCGTACATGCTCTCGGGGACGGTTATCTCGGCCAGTGCCTGCCCACTCCCCAACAGGCATTTTATCACCAGTTTGGCCGCTTTGCGGCCCAAAGGAACTACTTGCAGGTAGAAATCGCCCTGCCTCAGGCGCACTTTGTGCAAAGGAGCAAGTTGAAGGACCACTTTTTCATGGATGCACAGTGGCCAGCCCTCGTGGTACAGCACCAGGCCTTTGAAGCGCAACTGGAAAAAAAAAATACACATAGACTATGGTCACTTAAAGGCCTTTCAAATTAAACATGCAGTTTTCCCTTTAAGACAAATGTTGTCAGTCAAGATATAATGGCAGTCTAAAGTTGGCTTCTTCAGTCTTTCACTACTGATAAGTAGCTAAATATAATAGTAAAAGTGTGTTAAATAGCAAAAGCAAACAGACACACAAAGCTTTTTACTCTTTATGCAGGTTTAAAGTGATTCCTTCTGCAAAATTTATGAATATTACTGATGCAGCCTATTAGCGTATTAGCTTTCTGCTAATGAAAAACCTAATCCATAACGATTATCTCTAGTCTGAGCTAGGATTTAAGGACATTCTGGATCACACAATCCAGTTGCAAGACCTGCAGAGTAATCAGAACCAAGAGTGAAAAAAACACAATTAAGTTCTGTAGAAACCCATTTTTTGCATCGAAACTTTTCCGCCACTGCTGGGCTGTGTTTAGGGCAGAATGGATTGCTCCATCTGAATGACTCAGTGCTTACACACACTCATGCACCAAACCTGTGGTTACTGCTTTCACCGCATCATTAAAAAGCCTAACACCTACGCAGCTCAAATACTTCGACTTGTCTATGACAAATTCAAAATGCGTTCCATGTTTCAAAGGACAAGTACTGACAATAATGCCATAAATATTTTTTTAAACAGTTGTGAAATTTACAGTAATTAAATAAGGAATACCCCTCCAAAAAGTAATATAAGAAAGCAAATATTATTATAAGGTATTTTACAACTTTAACAGATTTATATAGCACTTTAAAACAACAGAGTTGACTGAAGTGCTGAACACTGACAGAAGGAAAAGAAAAAAGACCAAAGATAACAATAAAACAACAAAACCAACATCTAGACAGATTTAAAAGAAAATAAATAAGTTTTAAGAGAGCTCTTAAAGGCAGAAGGGGAGTCAGCCTGTCTGATGTTCAAAAGAAGTGCATTCCATAATTTTGGAGCAGCAACTGAGAAAGCTCGATCACCCCTAAGCTTCCTTCTAGTCTTGGGGACAGCTCAGAGTAAATGATTTGCCGACCTATGAGCACGTGGAGGAACGTATGGGTGAAGCAGTTCAGTCAAATAATGGGAGGCAAGGCCATGAAGACATGTAAAAGCAAATAAAAGAATTTTAAAATCAATCCAAAATCGAACCGGGAGCCAATGCAGCGATGCTAAGACTGGAGTAATGCGCTCATATTTTTTTGTATCAGTTAAAAGCAGAGCAGCAGCATTTTGGACCAACTGTAGCCGGTCGGGTGACCTCTGGTTAAGCCCACTGCAGTAGTCCAGGCGAGTCGTGATAAACGCATGGATCAAAATGCTGAGAAAAAACAGGTTTCACTCTGGACAGTTGTCTTAACTGAAAAAAGCTGGATTTGACCACTGTTGACTAACTGTTAAGATGAACAGAACATTCCAAGCACAGCTTTGGTAAATCATTCTTTCAGTTTGTTTCATCAGTAGTACTGTCCAGGGCAATCAATAGTACAATACAGGCGGATTAATATTAAGTATAAAAAGCTCTGGAAAATTCTCTCTCAATCCTGGAGAGCATTTGTGATCTATTTTGTTCAGTAAATAGCTTTCTTTTCTTTCAGCCCTGATGGGTTGTTATGTAGCATGTTTGAAGAACAATGATAATTCTTGTCCCAGTCTCATGCTCCCTCCCTCTAACTGTCTCACTCTCTCCACATTTCTCACAACATTCTCTCTCACCAAATAAATTTAGCCACAGCAGGCAGAGCAAGAGAAAATCATTATTAAAATGAACAATTTAATCTAAAAAATCAGCAGTGAAACAAAGCCTTGTACCATGAATTTATTCCTTTAAATAAATACAGTGTATTCGCCAAGCTGCCAGTTTGGTTAATCCACCTCACACATAGGCTAACTGGCTACTTTATCCTCCTGGAAAGCAGCTGACCAGATATGACTTGCGTGGTAGTGGCATATGATGATGTGTGTGTAACTGATATGACTGTGTGTGTGTATATGTGTGTGTGTGTGTGTGTGTGTGCGTGTGTGTGTGTGCGTGGGGGGGTAATTGTGTGAGTCTACACAGTTTGGAAATACCTTCTTCATCTTAGACATTAAGCAACCACTGCAAACATGTTCAGTTTCTCAGAAACAGGGAGGCGCAAGCACAGATTTTCATGTTACTAACACTTTATTGATAAACACAAAGAAGGCACAAGGCCCTAACCCCAACATGTATGATAGTGAACTGACACCAGAGTCTTAACCCAGGAATCAAAATAAAATTAAGTCAAGGCAGTGCTGCCTCTAGCAGCCGCTGACCAGGGGCTTTACACTTTTATAGGTGCAAGTATTGAATGGAACAGCTCACAATATTTCTCATAATTCTTTACATAATTTTAAAGAAAATGACAAAACATTAAAATAAGAGAAATTATGTTGTTTACAGAATTCTCATCTGTTGTTCACTCTTAAAGAAAACGTCAATAATTATCAACTGGTGACATTGCAAGAGAAGAGTTTCAAAAAAAATTTATACTTTTTCTCATTAAATAAGGTGTGTTTCAGGTAATCTCCTGATCAGTACCTCATAAAGCAGAAAGAGGTGCTTGTGTGGAAATTTAACAGACATTGGGATGGAATGGTTGTCATATTCATAGAGATGCTTATTTAAAAATAAATTATAATGGTCTCTTTTTGAGAATTTGTGTATGTTTATTTCTTTTCATACACATCACTGATCCAAAAGATTCCAGTCTCGCACGCATTCGCTACAGAACAAGACACTCAAGACACTGATGTAACCAATCACTGTGTTTCTGACAGGATGACCAAACACAAGCTCCAGATGAGTTACTGGATGTTCTGATGAACTGAGGTCTTCAAGTAATCCGACTTGAGAGCATTATTAAATAAATCAATAAATAATCTTTCAGCATTAAAGGTATGGGCAAATCGGTAGGCGGGGTTAAACTGCTGAAGCCAGAATAAGGAGATTACTTAAGGTTCAAGGTTATATTTAAATGTGTTGGCTTCCTGATATCACGAAAGCTAAGATTTAAAAACAAGCTGTAATTTAGTATAATTTAGTACTAATATA
>JBBJLR010062245.1:0-11309 GCA_037577145.1 Brachypetersius gabonensis
AGCTGTAAAAATGTTGAATTTGAATGTATTATTATTTACTGATTATATTTAATTTTATTTTTCAGTATCAAATAGTCAAAAAAAGTTTCGTTTAAATAAGGCTTGATTTTTTTTTCAGGCAAATTGATATACTTCTGTTACAGACTAAAAGACAATGTTAATAAAGTTATTCTTTGTTGTAAGTTCATCTATATTTCTTTCTATTTTTGTTTTCTTCACTGTTAATAAGGATACAATGTACATCATAAATGTTTCCCAGAAAGGTTGATTAGGGCTTAGTTCTGGATCCAATAAGCCAAAGGTTTTAAGTTTCTAATAAAAGTGTTGAGTTTGAATAAAAACCTTTTTTGTGAGGAATAACAGCCAATTGCTGCTTATTTTAAGGCCTTTCATGTTGCAAAACCCACTATTGATATAGTTGTTTAAAAACACAGAAGTATGATTTATCCGATTACTCGATTAATCGATGAAAAAAAAATCGACAGAATACTCGATTCCAAAAATATTCGGTAGTTGCAGCCCTATACTTAATGTATCAAAAAGTCATGGAGAAAGTGATTGATTATTTAGCACAGATTAGCACAAAAGAAACTACATTCAGTGATTCGATCCCTCGCATAAAGTAGTACCGCTCTTCTCCCACGGCTTCACTTTGGAGACTGTGAAGACATCAGACAGAAACATAGATTTCACCATTATGGAAACCTTCTCAGATATTCAGCTGAAGAGGCTCTCTGCACTTGTCGGCTGAGTGAGTGAGCCAAAGAAGACGGTGCAGAGTACAGAGTATACTTCAGACACCATGAGATACTGTAGGGTTGATAGACCATGTCTTCGTGAGAGATTCCCTGAGCCTCAAGTTGAGTACAGCTGTAGTGTATTCGCCACTTTTAGCACATAAAGTGTGTTCAAGCTGGGAAATGAAAGCTGTTAATACTCAAGTCACGTCCTACGACTGCCACAATTGAAGAACTGAACGTTGTTGTGCCGTTGAAGAAAAGGGAGGAGTCTTCAGAGGAAGCTGCCATCTGCTATTCAAACGGGGATGTAGATGTCTTTTGTACTGGACTAACGTGACTTAAACTTACTGCACCCTCCCGGCTCTTTTAAAATAGAAGAGAGTAAAACAAATGACATCTTCACTCAGCGTTTGTAGGATGTGCACCCCGTCATTCACTCCTCCATTCATTTCTTGAGGGTTAATTTAGAGTGTAAACACTAACATCAGCAATTAAAAATGTTACTTAAATGTCTCAGTTTGGATCTTGACTTCTTAAGTAAAGCTTTAAATGAACACTCTGTCCCTGAATATTAATAACCAGCTCTACTAAAGGAAGAAAAAGATTTCACTTGCCCACAAAAATCCTGTTAACCTAAAAAGTATCTGCTATTTCAGTAACTAACACTAACGTTTAATGCGTGTAATATATAACCATACCTGTCGTTTACGGCTTTATCCATCAGAGACGTGTGTAAAAGTAAAGACACTGATTACAGATGCAATAGCAAACAACTATGTGAATGAACTGAAAACAAAAATGACAAAAGAAACTTGTTGACTTTGTAGGTCTCACTGGACTCTTTTGTGAGTCATTCACCATGTATGTAGTGTACAGTGTAAACATTTACAGGGGGTCTTCGGGTTACAGGGGGTCTTTGGGTTACAAAAGTCTCGACATTTCGACTTTACGGCGCTCACTCCCATTACTAGTTTGGTTGCGCAGTACAGTAATCCCCCGCTTTTACATCCGCGTATAGTGGAAACCCGTGTTGTGTTTTGGTTAAAATATGCTCCCAGAACACTTTAATTTCATTTTAAACTCAGTTTAATGCAATACCTTCAAAGAAAATTACCTTACCTTTGAAGAAAAATCCGTATTCGAATTTCAATTCCCCGCCGAGATATGCAACTTGGAAGGCCGTGGGACAAAAGTATTGGGACACCGCGGCAAGGTGAATAGTTTTCGGGGAATAAGCCCTGATCTACTCGGGCTAAAAATACAAATGAGGGCTTGTTGGAAAGGTCTCCTGAAGATCTACCGAACTGTGGAGTTGGAAGTGTCTGAGTGCTTACCCCGCTGAGATATGCAAGGAGACGCAGAGTTATTGCCACAAAAAATAAAAAAAAGTGGAGGAAATCAGTTCCTTTAAAAAAATAAAATAATTCAGTGTGTGACTGAATCCGCGATTCCTGATCCGCACAAAACTGGGGGATTACTTTATATGCAGAATACTCAGTAATGCTGTGTATGACTGAGGGAGCCGGTGTCCTCCAGTATTGGACTGTTAAAAGTGTAAGTATTTTATTCATTTCTTTCCATTACTACAGTATAGTGTCCAAGTACAGTATATTTCTACCCGTTTCCTTTTGCTGTGGCTTTGTTGTGTTATGTTCTAGATTATGATTTTACTGTATTAAGATCCAGACTAGGGTGTGTTTCAACTAGCACCAACATTTGGTTTACGTCACTTTCGCACGAACGGATCTGTGTTTAATCCGAGGACCCCCCTGTAGTTCATAGTGCACAAATTCGACAGTTTCGGTACTGCAATACGAAGAATTTCACTCAAGTCTGCACCTATTTGTGTGTGGAATTATATAAAAGAGGTCCATTTATAAAGAAATACCCTTCATTAACTGTAGGGTCACCAAGGATACATGTTCTAAAGAACCGTGCAGAAGAATACGCTGTTCTAGACGGGGGCCAGTATGGGCCAGGGCACCTGCAGAATTACTCCTGGCCCCTGTTAGGGCCCCTGCACTGAACAGCCAATGATTCAAAGATCGCTGTGAACACTGTGTGTGTTTTAGGCAGACTGCTTATAGCTACACACCCACGAGCACATGCAAAGGCTTTAAGGGATTTTGAGACCACTCACAGTATGTGAATTTCTTTTTTCTTTCTATTTTTCCTCCTCACTGCAGTGAGATCATGACAATGTGATTTAAAAAGATGTGCTGTGAAAAGAACTGTAATGAAAATGCATGAAAAGCTAAATATAAAATAAAAGATATAAAATATTGACCTGTTTGCCATTGTATGTGCCCCCCTAAAAACTCACGGGCTCCACCTCGGCCCCCCTGGTAATTATGGTCTAGAAGCGCCACTGTGCAAAAGTACTGTAAATGACATAAAGGACATCCTACCTTTAAGGTCCAGGTTCCGAGCTCCATTGGAGTGCTGGGTGACGGTGTGGGAGTCGATCTTGAGGGTGTGCATGTTGTTGGTGTCGCGGGAAACCACCACGTTATGCCACTGGTTGTCGTTTAACTGCTTCTCCGAGTTGCCCTTCATCAGAGAGGGTCCGTTCCCCAGGTCAAAAACATAATGGACGTACCTGAGACACGAAGAAAAACCTTTTTTTTTAATATTGCACGATATGAGGAAAACATGCGATATGCGATAATGTTGAGTGTTGCCATGGCGATATCACATGCGAAAAGTAAATAAAAACTTAGCCTTTATAGTGTTAATGTTTTACTGCTTTGGATTTGCTGGTAACCGAGACTCCAGACACTCGTCTATGCAATTGCAATATTTCCATGGTTTTTTTTTTTTAAGAATTTACTTAAACAGAGCATTTTAATGCCTCCCATAAGACATTTGAACTATTGAACATTGTTGAAAAACATCAGAAAATATTTTTAAAATAATTTAAAATGTAAATAAATGTAAACAATTTAAATTATAGTAAGTTCTGAGCCAGAAAAATAGCAAAAAGAACAATCTGTAACAGCAGCACAGAAGATGAAGAAACTGCCCAGTGATGTTTTTGCCCTCTTCTCTGTGGCTCTGGGTGAAGAGTTTTGGAAAAAACACCATTTATTGCAGTTCAGTCAGTCTTTGGCGATATGGATATTGCGCATGTTGATATCGCGATGACGGTAAATTTGCGTTATATTGTGCCGCCCTAGCTAATATCTATCTAAAAGGGAGAAGCAGCAGGAATGCTTTCCTTCTAGTATTTCCTATTGCAGGGTTATTCAAGGCCAGAGGTGAAATGCAACTTCAAATGCAGCTACATTTCAAAACATGACTGCAGCTGCAGAACATTTTGCATGGGTTGAGTCATAAAGCCTCAAAGAACAGTATTCTTTTGAGGATCGGTAGCACAGTTTAAAATGTGCATGGGCGAACTCAAGAAAAAAACACAGTTAAGTACTTTGCAACACAAATTGCTTTACGTTTTGTTTTTTTTCTAGGATAAGAGAACAATCCTGTCAGTTCCGAAAACATAAATATTCAAACGCCTCGTCGATTTGTGAAGAGCGGGGCTCCAAATATGTCAGAATGACGAGGATGGGGATGTTGACGCCCTGTTCAAACAGAAAGACACCAGGCGACGTTTGTGCTGCTCCCAGCGGAGCACGTTCTGTTCTGTTCTCACATAAAAGCTACTGTGTTGCATACAACAGAAAGCTGGAGGAAGAAAAAAAAAAAAAAAGACCAAGAAAAAGTCCAGTCTCTTGTGCCCCATTCACTAAACACTTCGGGATGTAATTCTCATTCTATGGCCTCTTCATCTGAAACACAATAATACGCTACCAGTACCGAGGTAGAAAATATATAGAAGGTATGAAAGAAATAAATCTATTCTCAGTTAGTGTTTAGACGAGTAAACATTATTTCGAGCCAGACAGGTACATCAATAAAGAGGAAAAAAAAATGAATCGATTTCAAGACCCTGCAGGGTGTCCGAGGATATTGCCTGATTGCATTAAGAACGACATTTTTTAATTGTTGGAATAACTGCAGTATTCATTTGCCCCAGGCCTTGCAACAGGGTGACATTTCTTCTCGAAAACAAACCTAAAAATAGTCTTAAGCCAATAATAATTTATCAAATCTCATCCGTGCCACCCCTATAGTCAAACACAAGATGTCTCATTATCTGAACCAAATGCAAAGTTATGAGCAATGATTCATATATCTGAGTTATAAAAAAATCCTGCAGCCAGTATGTAATGAGCAAAAAAGCCCACATCAATAAGTGACGCATCATCTGTGTGTGTGTCGATACGTTTCCTTAAATAAAACGTACTGACACTTAATCGCTAGAATTAACACCTTATTATGGCTCACAACCCCATCAATAACCTTTCATTCAATTTTGTAGTTTAATAATAATAATAATAATAAATAATAATGATAATAATACGTTTTATTTATAGTGCCTTTTTCATCACAAGATCTCAAACGAGCATTAAAAAAAGATTAGTAAACAATAAATACAGAAAACATCTAAAAAGGGGGAACCAAAGTCTTTGTTTAAAAAATCAGTCAGTATGTTGTGGTTCCCTCAGGATGTCGATCCATAAACAAGGTAAAGTGCAGCTAAAAGATTATCTGGTAACAGGTTTTTTGCTTATATTGCATTAAAGCAGTATTTAACAAATGATCCACTAAATCCACATTAATTTTCTCTAAACCGAAACAAAGCCTAAACCCCACCCTAGTCATAAACCGAGTCTAAAACCTAATTACTAACTTTAAATCCAGAAACTCTCAATGACAGAGTTTGGTTTAAACGCTTTTAGAGGTGTTTAGCGATACATGACCATATTTATAATGTGAAAGTTAAAGCATCCCAAAGTGACCCCTTCTAGCACCTATGGCTAACTGAGCTGATAGGAACGGCGCTGCTCTGTGGAGCTTCTTTCTTTGTCTGCTTTGCCGTTTGTTTACAAGCTGCATTAGCGACCCATGCAATCCGAATGTATACAATCAGCTTCTACATGAACACAAGCCCTCGTCCATTCTCACTGCAGAGAGGCTGAAACAGTAAGTGTCCTCCTCATCCAGTCACATCTGATCATCCAGACTCATGGAAATAGCGCCTTTTGGCAGATGCTCTTATCCAGGTTGACATTCATGGATGTTTTGTATTCTACATAGAAAACACATCCCTCACACTAGTGAAGCCAGACCTAAAGTCATTTTTCTGAAGGAACATGTGCATTTTTTTTCTTGGGTAGAACTAAAACGTGGGTAGTTTAAAACGTGCAATTCTTCTGGTGCATATATACTGTTATTGTCAATGCCGGTCACTCCACTGTGCACACACTCACACACTCACACACACACACACACACTCACACACTCACACACTCACACACTCACACACTCACACACTCACACACTCACACACTCACACACTCACACACCACCAGTCAAAGGTTTGGACACACCTTCTCATTCAGCGTTTTTTCTTTGTTTTTATTATTTTCTGTATTGAAAACAAACAAAATGATGAAGGAATGACATGGAATTATGCAGTAAACAAAAAAAAAAGAGTTAAACAAACCAGAATCTGTTCTGTAATAAGATAATGATGAACTGGTGTTTCCTTTTACTTAGTTAGGTGAATCTTGCCATAATGTGCAGTAGAACCGTAGTGGAACAGGATCACTAACTGTGTACCAACCTGAACGTCACAACTGATGATCCCAAACACTTTAATAAGGCAAGAAACTTCACTAATGAACTCTTGACGAAGAATTCCTGTTAATTAAACACCATTCCAGGTCGATTCCTCATGAATCTGATTGAAAAAATGCCAAGAGTGTGCAAAGCTGTCATCAGAGCAACAGGTGATGTTTTCTATATCTATAATGTAGCCCATAATAAAAAGAAAGGAAATTGTTGAATGAGAAGGTGTGTCCAAACTTTTGACTGGTAGTGCACCTCCTGAAGAACTAAGAAGACCACAGGGATCAGTGGGTCTGTTCATCAATTACACTGTAAATAAAATCACTCCAAACTCAAATAAGGCAATCAGTTCAAACTTAAATACGGACAATTATCTGCTGCTTAAATACTGAAAATTAACTTATATATATTTTTCAATATCATGCAGGCCCATTTTTAATCTCCACCAGTGTAACTCCAGTGTCTATTACAAGTGCGGCAGACTATATTAGGGAAAATATCTGATTGCAATATTGGTGATCTAAATTATATCTAACTAGACTAAATTGTGTAGATGGTAGGACCATTGTTTATTCACACAGCTAAATTAACCGTTTTGATTAATGTTATGATAATATAGTTATCTAAATCTATATAACTAAATCTTAATTTTAAGGGCAGCAGAAATCTCTAAGCATAATAACAGCATGGAAGTTAAAAGCTAAGAAAGCAACCGCTCATAGAAACATAGATAAATGTGCAATTGCATTTTTTCATTTTCAGCTATTCAGCTGTTCCAGGCAGGGCCACAGCACACCACTTTATTCTTTAAACTTCACTCAGTGGAGCTGGAACAGACCCAGGCTTGTATTTTTTGAGTTGTTAGCATATTAGTTGGCATTGCCAGCTAAAGTCCTGCCTCAGCACATTCCAGAGCAAGTTAAAGGTTAGATTCAGTTCTTCTCCCACTTCAAAACCAGGTTACATTCTTTTTCCCCAGTCAGATATCAGACTGGATACTTTTTCCCCACTCCAGCACCAGATCTGACTCTTTTTAACCAATCAAACACCCGGTTAGACTCTTTTTCCTTACTCAAATACCAGACTAGGTACATTTTTTCCCAGTCAAACACCAAGTTCGATTTTTTTTTATCGCTCAACACCCTTCAGAGGAGATTTAGTTCTCTAAACATTTGTCAGTAATGTTCATTTTCAAAAATCAATCATTGTGTGTATTAGCCGGCTACTGCTTAGTTCCAGCTGGCATGTTTCAAATCTATGTTTATCAAACATGTTTTTCCTGACCCTGTATAATACATTATTCAAGGTCAGGCCTTATGTTTATGGATTTTACAGACACTTTTATTCTTGGAATAATAAAAATGATTTGTAAAGGCCATATAATTGATTGCTATGCTTTTGACCGACAATGCACCGACAATGCACTATGTATCAAAAGCAAAGATAACAGTGAGCATCACAGGCGAGAACTACAAATCACTGCAGTCAGCCCAATGAACGTAGAGTCATTAAATACAGTGGCAATGAGCTCTAATAGCTGCAACTCCCATAGATCAATGAGCTCATAAATTATAGAAGTGGGGAATGAATTAACATTTGAAAAACAGGTGGTTTGCAGACTGTGGCTCATGAATTGTGCAGGAGGTGATGTCGAGTGCTTTGTGTGTGAGTGACCCTCGTGTTTTCCCCAGACGGGGGGTGGTGGGTGGCGGGCCGTACCTCCTGCTGGATGCTGGTGAAGAGTGTGGCGTAGTCGCGGCCTCGGCTCATCAGCTGGGTGTGGGTGCCGTGCTCTGCAACCTGCCCGTCCTTCATCAACACCACCGCGTCACAGTCCACCAGGTACTGCAGGATCAGCAGAGACACGCCAGGAAAAAGAGTCAGAGCAAACAAGAATGAAGCGATAGTGGATGGATTGGATGATGCAGGAGCTACTGACCATGCGATCATGCATAGCTAAAACAACAGAAATGTAATTACCGTCAAATTATTCACGGGCTGCATAGGATGTCATTCTATAAAATAAGGCAGTTTGATTGTTCTACAAACATATACCGGATTAAATATTTCAAGATGCATTTTCAACCTCAATATTTGCTTTCTGCTATCAAAAATTCAGGGTGTCAAGATAACACCCTGGTGCAATGCTAAAGTGCATAATTTCTCAGAATATATACAATGATTATATACAATGATATACCTTTTTACAAAATGAATGCTAATATAAAAAGATCTTCCAGTCTTTGAGGAATTGTATAGAATATTTATTCCTATTTTTTTTTGGCAGCAGTTCAGGTAGACGAGATATAACACTAGAGCCCACGGTGCCACATAAAGTCCTCATACAGATACTAAAACAATTGTATGACTCTAAATTATATGAATCTTAAAATATTATTCCAGTCACATACTATATATAAATATGGCACTGATTGTGACACAGAAAACAATAGTAAACAAGAAAACTCTCATATGTTTAATCACTGAAAGTAATTTCCATATGGAGGGGCACTGGGACAAAGGGTCGTGTGGAGTTCACCACTGTTTGAGCTCCACCACATTAATTAAAATGAGGCTGAGTGCAGAATATCAGCTTTAGCACACAGGCAGACTCTGCCACTCCTGTTCTCTAAATAGACTCACTTGCAGTTGGTGTGTAACGAAGATGACAGTTTTTCTGCCAGCTGCCTTGCGGATGGCACTGTGGAACAGATGTGCGCCCACATGGGCATCCACGGCGCTGAGTGGGTCGTCCAGTAGCAGGATGGGCCTGTCGCTGTAGAGCGCCCGGGCCAGACTGACCCTCTGTCTCTGCCCTCCGCTCAGATTGGCTCCCCTCTCCCCAATCTGTAGCACAGTTTTAATCCAGCACAACTCAGTCAAACCTTATTATTATTCCCACAGAGCAACAATAAGGTAAGCATAAAGCGAGGGCCTTTACACTGCATTAGGAAGTGTATGCATTGTGCATGTGTAATCAGCTCTTTGTGAGGGGAGTAACTGGCTTGAAGGAATAGACAGCCAAGCCTGCATTGCAAATTAGCATTTGTTTAGTTAGGAAGGAAGACATTGCAGCTTTTCTGATACCAGCACTGAAATTTTGAATATTGACTGACAAAGGTACAAATCCAATATTTTAGTTTTAAAATGAGCTATTTAAAAGCTTGATTACTATGGATGGATACTTATAGGTATAGTAGTTGATTAGATTTTTTTCCGTTTCCTTTGGGTACAAATAATGTGGAAAATATACACGTCACAGCCGAAAAATAAGCATCTTGATTGGAAACCTGCACACCGAACCAGAGTCTTCCCTGTGGGTACCTGGACAAGTTATTTTATAAGACACTGTCCAGTGCACATGTGTTTTTTTTTGTAAAAGTAGTAGATACTGTTTGAGCTGGTGAGGAGAACACAGGTTCGGTTCCAGATTCCTCCTCGGTTCCTGTAGCCGTTGTTTGGATTTATAAAACTCTATCAGCATTTAATTTAATGAAGGACTGGTCGAGTCAAACCAGGTTTCTGATGGAACTACAGTAATACTGAACTTCCCAAGGAACACACTGAACATAACATCACTATTTAAAGTAAAATGCACACCCAAATAGTTTTTAAATACTATTTTTGCAGGTGTCTAAGACTTTTGCACAATACTGTATGTAATGCTTGTCATTTCCTATGCAGGTAATAATAATACTGTTTGACTAGTGACAGCAAAGAGAATTTTGACAGTAAAGCACTTCGATGGCTGTGATTTGTTTTCATAGGTTTGAGTGTAATTTGTGTTCATTGGTCGGAATGGGGGCCACATTCAAAAATATTTAGTGTAGTTGTACTTTCAACCTATTTAACAACTGGAGGTTTTGTGCCTTGCATCTTACACACATTTAAAAGAACCACACTCAGAACACTCTTCCGCACCCCTAAGATGGCAGGAATGAAGTATCAAGCCGACAACAGGATCTATTAACCAAAACTGCGACCTTTTAATTTACTTTAACTATTTCACATGCAATATAATTAAAATGACACTGTTAAACTGCTGCCATCAATACCATGTCAAGCAGGCTGGTCAGGTTAGATTTATAACAGAACATGATGGCGTTTGTTCTTTTTCTCCCTGATTTATGATCCAGTAGATGAGATCTGGCACAGATACTGAGGCAGAGAGATCCTATCTCTAATAGTTATCTTGACCAGTACCATCTTCATTATCTCTTCCTCCTGCACTGGAAGAATCTGAACATCCTAAATTTTGGTGCTTTTCTTCCCCAATTACAACTTTACATAAATACCAAATTAGCTAATTAGTAAATCCTGTGTGTTAAAGCACAGAAAAAACTCTAAGATACAGATGGTATTGTTACTTCAGGACCAGAACTGGGAACCACTGGCAATCAGCAGTAAACCAATGCGAAGAGTCTGTAGAGTCATTTTACATACAACACCACATGGGGAACGACAGTGAAACGCATAAAGATGCAATTTCATGATGAAACTCATTAGAACAAGGCTAGAAATGGCATTCTGAATCACCAGAGTGTGATTACCTCAGTCATGTCACCGTAAGGTAGGTCTTTTATATCAGGAATTAAGCAGCAGGCCTCCAAAACTGCATTATACCTGGTGAGGAAGAAACAGCAGCACAATCAGAGCCAGTTCAGTTAGAGGCTTATGTAAAGGAAAATTGATTTGAGAGAGTAGATCTTACTTTTCCTCAACAAACTCCTTCCCAAACAGAATGTTCTCCCTCAGGGAGCTGTTGAGGATCCAGGCCTGCTGAGATGCATAGGCGAAACCACCCTTAACAGCCACTGTTCCAGACAGCAGCGTCATCTACAAACACACACAAACACACACACACACACACACACACAC
>JBBJLR010062264.1:0-11309 GCA_037577145.1 Brachypetersius gabonensis
ATCAGTCTGTGTGTAATGAATGAATCTAATATACAAGTTTCACCTTTTGAATGGAATTACTGAAATAAATCAGCTTTAGCATGATATTCTAATATTATGACCAGCACCTGTAGCTGTAGATGATTCCATTTTGACTGGAAAATAAAATGAATGTCTAGAAGACCTCTCAGTCTACACTGTGGTGTTTTTGAATACATTCTACAACAAATATTAATAGGATGGATTCTCTCATGACAGACATTCAGATATATTAATTGTCTTCATATGCTTTTTGTTTAGCATGAAGAAAGATTAGAGGGCCAAGTTCACGTCTAACCTAATATGGGTTAACATTTTCAAGTTTAATTTTCACTGTTCTAGGTTAAAATGTCTAATTTTATATTGCAGGGATTAGTTTTAATTAAAAAGATTGCAGAGTATCTTGTCTGTGTACATTTTTATAAAACACTGCCACATATAAAACTTCTTATAAACACACACACACACACACACACACATATTTGAGTAGTTTTACAAAATCTACACAAATGTGTCTTTTCTTGAATTCATAAAAAATGTAAACATTTAAACACAATAGGTACATAATAATTCACACCCTTTGCTAAGACACTCAAAATTGAACTAGGGTTCAGTTTTCCACTGATGATCCTTGAGCTGCTTCTACAACTTGACTATAGTTCACCTTTGGTAAATTCAGTTGATTGAACATGATTTGGAATGGCACACACTTGTCTATAAATGGTGTGCCAAACTTATAGCGGCATACCCGAGAACACTTGAGGCTCTGATTGCTGCCAAATGTTCTTCCACAAAATGTTAAGCAATGGATGTGAATACTTACGAAACAATAGATTAACAAGCTTTTGGCAATACCTTATCTGACCACCAGGAGGAGCCACTCTCCTCATGTTTGACCCTGAATGCAGAAGCGCCTCTGGACTATTTTTCTTTTATATATTGGAACCTGTTATATGAGGCTGTAACATTTAACTGAAAATTATTCGGCAATTCACCACAAAGTGTCTTTATACAGTATCTTTTATTATAATTTCTGATTTATGGCAACATAATTTACAATGTTAGAAACAACAGTGCACCAAAGAGACCTGCTAGAAACATGACAGTAATTGAATGAAAAATAAACCACATACTTTTGTACTTAAAACTAAACGTAAGCAGTCTGTTCCCATAAAATAAAACCGAATTCAATTACACAACGTTGTTGTTAAAGAACGTATACATGGCTACCTTTCACTCATGCATATAAGGCATTACAATATAATGGTGATTACACCCAGGTGTTAGACACACGCGCAGCTTTAAGACCTTATTAAATCTACTCCATACACAATTTTATTTGATTTCTTGTTTCTGTCTTCTGGCAGGCCGAATAGTTTGGTGAAACACACTAATCTGAAACCCAAAATAAATGTCCGGTGTACATGGTACAGACCTCTTAATGCAACTCTTCAATGCCATTAGAAATTACTTATCGCATCAATAACATTTAGAATAGTGCAAAGCTAGTATACAATCAGTTAGTAATAATCAGGGAACAGTTACATTTAGAAACCCTGAACAAAAAAACAAAAAGAAAATGATATTACAATAAGTTAAAAAAATATATTTTTTTAACGGCTGCTTTGAACACGATGACAGCGGTGCAATGAAAACGCAAACACGCAAAGGCACACACACAAACTGCAAATGGGAAAAAAACTAAACAAAATCAAAACCTAATAGCAAACCATTTCAAACAAGTGAGGTGATTTGTGTAAACCCGCAGTGCTTAACTAGTCATTTACTGCTTTCAGAATCTTATTGACACTTGAAAGACAATGACGACTCCCCTGGAGGCAGAGATGGGGAAAGTGTTTAGTCATGCAGTCTAAAACAAAAGGACCCGCCTCAAACAAGTCATTTGGCCAAAATTCAGCCTGTAAGAATTTTGACCTTTTGCACATTCTATTAACGCATTCATGTCCAAGATGACTGAAATCTTCGGTGGTGAAATATTGTAATAAGTCTTGGCACACCTGGACAAATGACATGAAATTGAATCAACAAAACGTAATTTTTTTTAGGGGTGTTCAAACTTTTGCATACTACTTTAGTTACATCTGTTTATAATTTGTCATTTTTCACATGTAATTTACATTTTTTTTACTGTTTAGATATCAGTTGGCCAATGTATAATAAATTAAGTAAATAAAAAGTCACTTTTTAGAAGTATAAATGTGGACATTACTGGGTTAACAAAGACCCTTTCCCAGGTTCTGAGAACCAAGAGCCAGAAAGGAAGACCATGCTCCACCCACAAATTTATTCTATAGTTGCAACTGTTGGCAGGTTGATCAAAAAACTGTGAAAAATCAAAATCAGCATGAGCAACTGTAACACTTTTTCTTATACTTTTTTTAGTCTAAAGTGTAATGCTACTGCGCTGGACTGCACAATGTTGCTAACGGTAACTATGCAGGTTGGAAACTGCAAAGCCTTGACTATCGCTATGCTAATACTATGCTAAAATTAGTTTGCCCTTCAACATAATACTACATTCATACACAATAATTTGAAATGATAACAGTATTACTGTTGTTTTTTTTACTTTAAGTTCTATAAATCTAGTCCAACCCGACAACAGTTGCTACGAAAGAAAGCAAGTGTAAGAGCATGTATACCCATGGAAGCTTGAAGGGTTCGCTATTTGCCCAAATGTTCACATCATCCAAGATATTTGGAGTGATGTGTGCTGTTCTTACAGACTGTATTCTTTACCAACTCCTCGTATGCTGTCTTTCCTAATATCCTAAAGCCGACCGTGTTGATTCTGCAATTGTGAGGTAGATGGACCGGATGGCTATTCATTCAAAAATGTTTACAAAGACAAAAAACATCTGAACTGCTGCAGGACACACTAATAGTCAGCGTGTATAGATTTTTTATATGTTTTAATATGGAATGGGAGGAACGACCACTGTCTTGAATGAATAGTATGAGCTTTAGAAGTTGGTTAATTAGAGGCTTCTTCCCATTTCCTGACAGCAGTCCAAACGGCTTACTCAGGTTTTTTTTTTTTTTTGCTTATTTTTGACAATAGATGGAGCTATTCTTTGGTCAATTGAATCAGCTGCCATTTGGAGAAAAAAAAAAGAAAAACGTGTAGAAAACAAAATTACACATACAATCTCTCATAAAACACAGGCACACTGCAAACAAATAGTACAGCAATGAAAAAAAGGTATTGCAGAAGATCCATCCCTGCTATCTACATGCTGAGCATGACTTTATAAACAATTACAAACAACAATTCTGTTATTTTAAATCCACTCTGTGTCTTAAAATGCTACATTCCCTTCATACAGAAAAGTGTCGTGTTCAAAACCAAAAAGGAAAACTACTATAATGAAATAAAAAATGCTACATAATCGAGACATGAACAAATAAAATAACTTTATACAGTATAACTAAGGTAGCACATTTAAGTAATATTGCTGTTAATAACAGAGATCAGATATATTTCTGTTCTTTACAAATTCTTTGATCTGCTGGACTGACTTAGAGTGATGGACAAAAAATAAAAGAACTGCTGGTTAAATTAACTACACATATTGATATGGGGAGTCAGGGACCACTTAAAATTGTATTAAACAATTTGTCGTACTCTTACCACACCACTGTGATGCTGAAGACAATAATGGATGTCTAATCTCTTCTTGCTTTTAACTACAGTATAAAGCTAATTACCACTTATGATAATTGCTTGTTTCGTGAACCGTTTTAATAGAAGCTATTGGGCAATTGTTTTAGGACATTGCCACTAACTTTGATACTAAGTACAGGAACGTCTGTCTAATTACTGTTTACTATAAGCAACTGTATACTACAAATCTAGGAGAACGGAGAATAGGCCGACAAATCTTGGAGCATTCCTATAAACCTCTCCATTACTTTTTTAGATTTGGTTCTAATAGGCAAGAAACCCAGTAAGGTTACCTGAAGTAGGTCTGTGCAATAACTTTTATTTTAGTTTACACCGAATGGAATGTGTACAACCTGGATTTCAGAGAAGAACCCCTCCACGGGGCAAAGAGCGCAGGCTTTCTTGTAGAAGGGCATCTATCAATGACGTGGCAAGAGAATGATCAGTTGATTAATCAACCATTTGGAAAGGTTTTTGTGTTAACACACTGTGTTAACATGGTTTGGGTATATTAAAGTACCTTTTGTATATTTTTATACACTTAAAAGGAATGGGAATTAAATAAAAAGCTAACAAGTAGCACAAAATAGTATTATTTTGTTGTAAAATATTAGACTAATATTTCAATTCTTTCATATAGGACTGTGTTTCAATTGGCAAATTGCTAAACCAACAACATTAACCTTTTAGAGCTTCGGCAATGGGAGGTCAGGGGGCTGGTAAACAAGTGGGGTCAATGTTTGACTCCTATTGTTTGTCTTTAGAAGGAGACACATTTTAAAACCAGCTGAGACATGAGAATCTGTGCACAAGACCAGACCAAACTCAGCCCATTATAGGGTGGAGAGGTCATGGCATTTGGACCAAAGGTGAGAAAAGCCATTTTAACACGACCTGAAGTAAATAAAAGTGTTATTTTTTGGAGTACATTTCTGTACCTTCACAGTATTTTTGGACTATTTTTCAGAATACACTTAGTGGATTTTAAGCTTACTTGAACTGATTTTTTTTTGTTGTTGTTTAAAACGGTATGTTTTAAAAGCTCATTCTGAGCTTCTGATAATCTGTTAGAAAAGCTACAATTGCAGGTGCTGTATATACATTTATATACACAGTGATGAGTCAAGGGTCTTCAGCAGCCTCTTCACACTTTCTGCCTACTGTCTTGAAGATGCTTTGTGGTGAAGATACCTCCTCTTCTTCACAGCAAAGAAGTCTGAGAAACAGAAAACGTCTGTTAGAGCAAAGCTTCTCTACCCAGTCTTTGGAGACATACAGCTAGTACACACTTTTCTTCTGTTCCAGTTCCTCGCACATCTGTATCAGGCATGCAACATTCTCCAGTTTCTGATTACCTGGCTCAGGTGTGTTTGGAGAGATAGTATAGGGTAAAGTGTGAACTGGCTCAGAAGTGGAATGAGAACTACTCTAGTAGAGTAATAAGATACTCTACATGAGTTAGACATGCCTTGTGAAAAAGTGTTTTAGGCTGACAAATGCATACTGATAAATTAACCTTTTGAAAACGTAAGATTTCATGATCATTTAAACTGTTTCTTATTAAAATGTAATCATTGTGAAAAGACAAATCTTTGTAATAATTCAGATTTCATGATGCATTTAATTTTTGTCCAAAAATTGGAAACATATTGAATCATAATGACATTTCTTAAAGCGTATATGAAATCTGACATTTTATGTATTTAATCTTTCCTAAAGAAACACTGAACTGCCCTTTCTGAGAATGTGGGTCTGCTTGAAACATGTATTCCCTTGTTCATCCCCTCATCTCTCACCTGTGATGGTGGCCTGTTTGTGTTTGATCCCCAGTGGAGCTGATGCTCTCTTCTCCAGCCTGACTCCTCTAAATGCTCCTCTGGCCATCAGCTCCAGGTACTCCTCTCTGGCTCCGGCCACTGAAGAGCATCCCAGAGATCCAACGGTGCTCACTGGCGTCTCCACCCTGCCCCTGGTTATCCCTGACCGCACCACACAGCTGCGGTAAAACGCCGGGACGTCCTGCCAGTGCAGCTCTTCCCACTCCACTGCACCTGCCGCCGGCCGCTCGCTCTGGAAGTCGAAGTTCCAGCGCTGTTTGGCCACCTCTACACTCATGCACAGCAGCCTCTGGAAGTCCTGCTGGAGCTGCTGGTGATCCACCGGGCCAAAGAGGTTCCGCCGGACGGTTGCTGCCCGTGGCTTCATATTTTCCTCCTCGATGTCCAGCTGCCCATGGTCACACTGAGACGAAGTCATAGCCATCTTCCTGAAGAGAGAGTGGGATAAGGGCTTAGGTCAGTAATGAACTAGCCATTAAACTTCTGGATTCTAATTAAGACTATACACCCTTGATTATGTGTAGATATGGCACATTTAATCAAAATTTTGTGCAGTTTTACATATCTGCTAAGTTTAATGTGTAAATTTCTTTCCCAATATATCAATTTTTTAACAATCCCAGTTCCCAAACACAATGCTTCATAGCAAACCTATACTGTGGCAAAAACATTAGCAGCACAACAAATATTTTCTTGATTAAGCACAGACATTTTTAATTGACACAAAAAAGGCAAAATATAATGTCAACCAGGTGCTAGCCTATTTAAATAAATAACTAAACGTATTAAAAACCCGAAACTTATTTAATAGTATTGAATTGTCCATTTAAAGCTTGTATCGTACTTAGCAAAACAAAACTGCAACTACTGCAATTAATGTATGTGGCTAAATTAGAGCATATTGGTCTGCACAGAGGTCAGAGTGAGTATGTTGAGTGTTTGAGTCATGAACAAGATTTTATAGGATCAAACGTGTGTCAAACCACAGCAATGAATGTGAATACACCAGACTCTATTACACCTGCTAAAAATCAGAACACTTCATAAATTTCAAACAGGCCTGTTAAAGCCAGTGCATTTGAACCAGTGTGTCTCTCCAATGAGGGCATAATGAAAACCAGCTTAAGTGTGAGAAATGTCTCACCTGCATTTAACATGGCAGTGTTATCTGCCTCTAAATGAACTGAAAAGCAAGTTAAACCAAGATTGAGCATGTTTTCATAAGTGACCGCACGGCTTAAGTGTGTCCTAATCTTTTTTATTTAGTTCACCTCCAGAATATGGAATATATAATACACATTTTGCCCATTTAGTTCTATAGTCTATTACATTATTGTAATTAATAAGTGGAAATGAAGGTATTTTTTCACACAAAGAGGCTTAATTATTCTCAATTACATACTCATCTGTTTTACTTGAACCAAGCCTAAAACATATTCAGTTCTTAAATGACCGGATTAAAATACCTGAAAATCCAACAAAATCTCAGCCTGACCTGATCCAGTCTTCTGTCTGCTTTCTGTAGTTCATTATTCGCGCATAAAACGCTATTTTTATATGCACCTTATCTCGGAGAGACTGATTCCGATTCGTTTCCTTCTGGTGCATTTCTGCCCGCCAGTCCAACTGTGAAAAGCTTATCAGTAGAGATTTGTTAAGAAAGCACTCCATAAACGCTGGTAAGGAGCTGTATGCAACTGTTTCCTGGAGAGTGGCGTTATTACAGTAGTATTAAACATCCACCTAGATACACGGAACAGCCAAATGAAACAGTTTTACTTAGATCAGGCTACTCTTTTAAATACCGTAACGTAATTAATTTATTCGATTTAATTGTGGACATAATTTCCCCATTATTAAAATAATGCCTGTATAAAACAGATCCACTGTGACTGCTAAAAGTAAGTCGGCTGTGTGGATATTCTATATTTTTATGTGGAAATGGAGCAAAAAAAAATCCAACATTTTACTGCATTACTTTTTTTATTGCTTCCTGTATGGAAACAAAATGACTAATGCTGCATTCTAGTGATGCTAGAAACTGGTAAGTACCAATTTTCCCACTTGTGAATTGCACTGAACAGCCGGCAATGGCTTATTTACAAGTGGGAAACTCTTTATTCTAGGTAACACGCAAGTATTTATATGATGACAAGTAAGATGATTTATATTAGACAGTAACTGAACAGTCAGTTCTTGAAGTTGATATGTCAGTACTTGACAAGGGGATAGTGATGAATAAACAACTTGGTAAGAGCAACTCCAAAACAGTAGATCTTGCAAGGTGATACTGGAATGTACAGTTCAGTATCTACTAGGGCTGCACAATATATCGCAAATTTACCGTCATCACGATATCAACATGCGCAATATACATATCGGGAAAAAATACACATATCGCGAAAGACTGACTGATCTGCAATAAATTTGGTTTTTCCAAAACTCTTCACCCAGTGCCACAGAGAAGAGGGCAAAAAAATCACTGGGCATTTTCTTCATCTTCTGTGTTACCGTTATATATTGTTCCTTTTGCAATTTTCTTTTGGCTAAGAACTTACTATAATATAAATTATGTTTACATTTATTTAAGATTTAAAATAATTTTTAAAATTTTGCTTAAGTAAATTCTTTAAAAAAAAAAAACATGTTGGAATGGAAGTATTGCATTTCATTTTTTTGTGTGACCAGCAAATCCAAAGCAGAAAAACATTAACAGTATAAAGGCTAAGTTTTTACTCACTTATTGCATGTGATATCGCCATCGTAACACTCAACAACATTATTGCATATTGCATGTTTTCCTAATATCGTGCAGCCCAAGTATCTACCAAAAGTGACACAAAAAGATTAACCAGTGAACCAGCAACAAGATCCTGGACACTCAAGGCACATTGATGTACATGGATTGGTGCGCATGTAGCTATGCAGCCACAGACCAGTCAGAGTGCCCATGCTGTCTAGAGAACCTACATGTGAGTATCAGAACTGGAGCCAGGAGGCAATGGAAGAAAATGACCTGATGAATCACATTTTCTTTTACATCATGTGAATGGCACCAGTGTGCACTATGGGGAAAAGACTAACGGAGGCAATGGGCTGTGAAGTGTTTTTTCTGGAAAACCTTGGGAGTTCACATAGATGTCTCTTTGACAGGTTCCACCTCACAAAGTACATGACTCAAAGGATCTGCTGCTAACATCTTGGTGCCAGACACCACAGCAAGTCTTGTGGAGTCCATACCTGTTTACTGTTTTGCCAGCACTGTATTAGGCAGGTGGTTTTAACGTTTTAGCTGATCAGTGCAGAGTGCAAAACATAAGCATTTGACTTTTCCCTGTAGAGGCAAGATATCCTTGCAATTAAACTGTTTTTTGCAGGTTGAAATCTAATTAATACCCTACATGGCAGTTCTACTAAAAGTAGGTCTTCGGGTCACTTTCTGAGCCTACACACATCTGCAAGCTGTTTTGGTGGAAAAGACAAAAGAGCTCCAGAGAGTGAGTTGTTTTTGCGTGAAGCAGTGGGCGTGGCCCGCATGCCAATCACATTCCCACAAACAGCCGAGCAGTCCACGCCCCCTCCCCAAATCATCCCCAACCCCTCCACCCTTCACCCCCACCCAAACACATACACACGAAGGAGGGGGTGGTGGCGACTCTCTCGACCTGACAGAACATTCTGTCCTCACTAAAAATAAGGGTCTGAGCTCAGAGGTTGTCTCACTCTGACCGGCATTCTGTTCTCGTAATGGAAACAGAAAACACTGCCAGAGCGACTTGGAAATACTTTGCAACACTTTATACGAGCCTATAATCATCCAGAAGCTGACCTCACTCTTGAATTAACACATTTTGACTGATTCACTTGCAACAAATGTGTACAGTCTTTCCACATGAATAAAAAACAATACAAAAATAATAATTATTACCGAAACTGAAAAACCCCGAAGGGCAAATGTGCAAATACAATTAATATTTTATGCATTTTATGTAAATTATGCACCCTTATCAGCTCTGTTCAATGCACTCCTCTGTCAGTAAGAACACAACAAATAATAACAAAATTATAACAGAAGCTGCAATAACTTGAAGGTCAAAACTGTAAATACAAATTTATATTGAATGTATGTATGTAAACGATGCTTTATTATCAACTCGGTTAAACGAACTACTCTGTAAAATTAATAACAGAAACTGAAGGGCTAAATACGCAATTTTATATTGTGTGCATTTTGCGTAAATGATGCACGATTATCAAATATTAGTGAACTCCTATGTGCACATTACTACCACTGCACTGAAAGTTCTGCTTTGCACACAAATCCAAAACCAAACCTGCAGGTTAGAAACAAATACACAAACAGCGTAGTTATAATAGGAGTGAGCGGTTTGGTTCAACACCCAGAGGCAGAAACGGGCTGGAGAGTCTGGAGCTGTCAGTGGAGAACAGAGCTGCTCCATGTGGAGCTGTTTGTTTGGATGTGAGAGCTCAGCCTCGAGACTCAGTAAAAACACCACAAACACAAAAAACTTTTAACACCCAGAAAGAAAAATACTGGAAAAATGTTCACAGCAGAGGAGTAAATAGATTAAAAAGCCACTCTTACCGTGTCCGAGAGTGTTTAGTTTAGTCTGATGAAGGACGACTTTGAGCTGCTGGTCCTGACGCTGGCGGCGCTGTGAAGCAAAACCCAGAAAAAGTAGGTCAAATACCGTCCGCCATTTCACCTCTCTCTCTCTCCCTCCCTCCCTCTCTCTCTCTCTCTCTCTCTCTCTCTCTCTCTCTCTCTCCTCTCTCTCTGTCTCACACTCACACACACACACACACACACACACATTCCCTCTCTCTGAATGTGACCCACTTTTGCGTGTTTTGCCCGCGTCACGTTTGTCTTTGGCTCTGAGCCCAGCGGACCAAGTCACGTTGACGTGCAACGTGACTCGAAGAAAAGCGCGAAAACGCACGGAAAGAGAAAGAGAGAGAGAGAGATTTTACATCGGATACATACACTATTTGAATTCAAGTCCTTAAGGTAGCTTAACTGAGAAATTAGAGAAATAAAAAGAAGCGAGGGAAACGTGCTCTTTTTTCAGGGATGGGATGCTTGAAATAAAGTTTCATCCCTTATGTTTTTTTTAATGGGGAGAAGGTAGAAAACCTGATCTGCCAGATAAGATAAAACGTTAAATGTCTAACAGCTACAGGTCTAACCGTTACAGGAATAACAGATACCGGACTTTACAGGTCTGACAATTAAAGGACTAACAGTTAGCTAATGATCAATGAAGAGAAAACAGAGTTAAAATATATAAATTTATTGGACAGGTAAAACCACCTGCGGTTTCAGTCCACCATGCCCCCTCGTCCTCTTACTCACCCAAACATAAACAGCCCAGCACGAGGGGGTGTGGCAGACGAGGCTCGGACGTAATTTTTCATGCATTTTAGTGCTAAATTGTTAGGAAAAATATGATTAACCAATCTTGTACCGTAAACAGTAACGTAAAGTTAGCTACATTTCCATATAAAAATAACTATAAATCTTTTGGTCATGTGGAGAGAGACACAAGAAAGTGCATCTTGGGATGGCGAATACCTGTACTGGGAGGTGGGAGGTTTGAAAGTAACCAATCCAAGAAGGCTATTTATTTCTCCTTGCTGCTGATTGGCTGGTGCGCTTTGACGCGTCCCTCGCTGTATTCAGAGGCGGGAGGTTTGAAAGTAGTCAATTCGAATATACATACATACACACACACACACACACACAC
>JBBJLR010062284.1:0-11309 GCA_037577145.1 Brachypetersius gabonensis
TGTGTGTGTGTGTGTGTGTGTGTGTGTGTGTGTGTGTGTGTGTGTGTGTGTGTGTGTGTGTGTGTGTGTGTATGATGCGTGGGAGAAGCAGGGTCAGTCACATGGGCAGTCCCCCTTTTCATTGCAGCTCCGCTCGCCAGAGTCGAGCCCCGATGCTCCTCCTAATTCTCAGATGGCGGCCCTGACC
Organism: Brachypetersius gabonensis; assembly: GCA_037577145.1. NCBI lineage: Eukaryota > Metazoa > Chordata > Actinopteri > Characiformes > Alestidae > Brachypetersius > Brachypetersius gabonensis. The sequence continues at coordinate 188 of JBBJLR010062284.1, forward strand.
TAGTTAACACAAAGACAGCCTCATACAAACTTGATGACGTGCTTGTAGAACACACAAAAAGTACTTTTACAGGCAAAAGTCACCGTCAACTATAGGGACATTGGTCTTTCCTCCTGTGTCCCTCTTTCTATCTGTCTATTAAAAAAAATTTAATAATATATGACACACATGTATATTTTACACACACTTTTCTCATTCCTTACTTTGTTCTGAAACAGACATGTTCTGTAGATATATATGACAATTGCTTACACTAGTTTGGACTTGAGAATTGGAAGAATACGGAATGAATCGGAAGAGTAAATGTGATTTTCATTAAAACTTGGTACTGAAACAGATGTAGTTTGTGATATAGCATAAAAATATAAGGTTTGTAGCAATGCTCCTCCTCTCAGGATGTAGTTTAGATCCTTATTTCTTTAAATTAATATTATTTCAGACATGAATTATCTACAAGAACAATCATGTGTTCTTTACACATTTCAGCGTCTAAAAATTAATTATCACATAAATTAGCATATCCAGAGACATCTGAGACGCATCAGAGATTTCCGATTTTACGGGTTGTTTCGTAACCCACCTGCTGTTGTGTACAATTTCACAGACGTGCCAAAATGACAGACTCTAAAATTCCAACAGAGCCCTCTTTTCTTTTCTCTTCTCTATTCTCAAGGACAACAGTCCAAATATAGTCCTCACAGGAACATTTGCTATGGGGACGAAATACTGTACCGTCTGTCGCAATCAGGATATTTCAGCTGACCATTAGAGTTACACAATAAGAGCATAGAATGTGATGTTCAATAAAGGTGCAGGACATCACAGTGACAATGAGAAACATCAATTATGATTCAAATAGTGTGGACAGACCTTTTTCTGGTGCATGTTAAAGTCCTCTTTAAGCAAATTGCATTACGCTACAAATGATAGTTTTTACAACCAAGCATGTTTTTATGCAAATATTTTCCACAGTTTTATTATTTTTTGTATTTACACATGACAATAAAATAAAGCAGAAACTGTATTTATTGAAACATGCCATGGGCTTTAAAAAAAATAATACAATTCATTTCATTGGAATTCGCTGTGATGAGTAATTTTAACTTTCACATTAGTGTGATATTTCACACTAGTATGAAGTCAGTCGAGAACCTGTATTATCTTCATTTGGTTTTACTGCTGGGGTTAGCCAGAATGCTCACAGTGACGTTAGCCCTTCAGCTAACTGGCAGCTAACTGCACACAATATGGCAGCACCACACTCTAACCTGTTTTACACCGGATGCGTGTCCGCTGCGGTGCAACTGCGCTGCATTTCCATTTCGTTCAAGGTCACGCGCCAATTCACACTGGACGTTGTTGTGGTCCGTATCTGATCTGGCGCGCCGCTGGTTTGCGAGATCACATGATCACGGGAGAATTGTAAGATTGCGCGGAATAACGCAATAACAACCGCGGGTAAACCAACGGCGTTTGTTTTGCTGATTTGTTTTGCTGATATCTGCGCACTACAAACATTATTAGTAGGCTTCCTAGTTAATTTAACTTTAATTGTGTTTAATATGTTAACATTGTGTTGCATTGCTGTGTTTAATGTTGTGTTTATTGTGTTGTAATAAAGAAAACAATTAATGCATTTAAAGTCCACTTTTGAATGACATTGATTCTATTTGTGAATTTTTTTTATGTTTAAATACACTGGTCAACAATGTGTGGGTCATATATATGATTTTATAATAATATAGTATAGTGTCCATGTTGTGAAGGGGTCGTCTGAAGTTGACGCATGCGCTCTGTTATGTTATTGATCCATATCCGTCAAAAATAGAATTGATGCGCATCACGACGGACTGCCGGCGATGTCACGGAACAGAGACGTAGCAGAGACGTAACGCATCGGATCTGGTGTAAACTGATGCATTGACTTTACAGGCGGCGATTAGCTGCGGCTGCCGTGTCGGAGACGCACCGCAACGCAGACGCATCCGGTGTAAAACAGGGGTAAGTCTATTATCACATAATATAGTACATTTTAATTATTATCTCATGTAGTATATATTATAACATTACAAGCATAATAAACCATTTTTATAAGTGGGGGGGGGGGGGGGGGGGGTTTGGCCATTCCTATTTCAAACAGCAATAGAAATTCCTGGTGAGGTGCAGTATCATATTTAGAGGGCAGCAAGGAGTAATGTTTGTTTATTTGATATTGGTATCTGATATTTGATGTTTATTTGATATTGGTATTGGTAGCGACTACGTAAAACATGCTAAGCTACTATGTATAGATGGCTTATGAGCCACTTTCAGACTTTAATAGATGTGAACAAAAATGGCAAATACTGATATCGATATTAGTGTTGTGATAGACCTATTTAAAATGATATATTATGGCTTACCTTACTGCATCACATTCCTTCATAATATGCCTGTGATAGTTTTGAAATATTGATTATACTCGTCATTTCCCATACAAACATTTACAGTTGATGATCAATTGTCCAATAAATTAATTTACTCTTTAATGATGTTGTAACAGCAGTCAGTTAATTAGAAGTTTTGATGTTTGCAAGACTGTTTCTCAGTAAATGTGTTTCATGCTTTCTTTAATGTCACATGTTACATAAACATACTGTATGTGGAAAAGCTTATACTTTGGAGACAATCGTTAAATAACAGATAAAGTCCTTGTTTGGGCGGGCATTCTACTGTGTTGGTCTAGGAGCTGTCCAATGTGCTGAAAATAAAGTCAAACATTTTCTTGGACCTGCCTAGGGCGTAGTACAAAACCGATGACCACTTTTTGTCTTTTTTGTCCCAAAATGACTAACAAATGTCTTGTGACACATGAAAGACATTCAAAGACTTGAATTGAACCATCTGCCAATATGCTACGACATTCTTTGAATCCCCCACTCGAACAGTAGCGCAACTCCATTGTTCAATTGAACACGGCAAGTTGAACACGAATTAGTGTTGAAAGGTGAATCAGCTTTAGATGTGTCTCTCTTGGTCCTCAAATGGGACGCAAACTCGAAGAACGCTTTGCCAGCAATCTAAACACATTGCAGTGACTTTGATGATAAATACATTATTGTTGCTTTGATAATAATTTACCCTGATGAATCAAGCACATTAGCAGATCACAGAGGGGCACCCAGATTAATTAAATGGCTACCAAGCAGCAGCTCGAACATCAGTCATGATTAAATGCCAGGAGAGCTTTTTTTTTCGTTCTCGCTATAAGACAAGGTCACTTGACCTGTTTGGACGCAGCCAAAGCTGTGTATGCAAGTGTTTTTGGGCAAAGAGGCAAAAATAGAACATTATACAGACATCTGGTAACCTTTTACTGAAGGGAAGCATAAACTCCTAAACAAGTATTTCATAACAACGAACATAAACCTACATTAACATTTCCAAAGGTAGACTTATGAATGCTGACTTACAGTAAATTGTTTGACAATACATTTTTCAAAAAGCGTCAGATTTAACCTGCTGAGAGTTCACATTCTCATATGACATCATGTTTTGGCTTTCTTGTGTCATTTACATTATGCAGGGTGGGTCCAATTCTGCTCCTGAAATGCCAGTTCCAGTTTGGAGATTTTTCTACTTAAACACACCTGCCCCAACTCACCTGATAATTGCAAAGTTCAGTCAATGTGTCTGAGGACCGAGGCTGATATACTGTGCTGTAAACTCACCCTCCAGAGCTGGAATTGGGCATCCCTACATTATTGTATCAAGTTAAAGCTGATGCCCTAAAAGGAGGACAGACTGAGGTGTAGTCTAGAGGCATCAGCAGCCCAATATATACAGTAAACCCCTGATATTCAAGAGCACCCGTGACTTGAGAAAAATTGTGAATTTGTAACGTGTAAAAGAAATGCCAACATATGTCTAGTTTTATAGTTGAAACCCTAAATATGCCCCAAATATGCTCCCAAAACACTTTAATTGCATTTTACACTTAGCTTAATACATTATCATTAATGAAAATGTAAAGGTAAAACTGTACACCGAACTGTTGTCTGTTGCAGTGCTAGAATGTAAAATACTGATGGTGAAAAGGGTAAACCTTTTACAACCCCCAAGACGAAACCCAACAAATGCTCTGAATACACACTGCCTACCCCACCGGAAAAGGTTCGCTCTTTAGCAGACAGTCCCTCTATACAGGCTATACAGGGCGTTTTCTTTGGTATGCACTGTTGTTTTCTTTCATATAAGCAGGTAAATACAGTAATAAATGAATTACATTTACAGTAATATAAATACAGGGCTTTAAGAGGAGCAAAATGAAAAACACGAGAACACTGGAGATAGTTCCATGCAGAAAACTGTTGTGATGCGTCTGCCAGAGATGCATCACAAGATAGCAGCCAATCGGCGGCTCGGAGAAATGAATTACAGGGATATTTCACCATCCCAGTACCAAAAAATGGTAGTTATATTTTATATGGAAATGTATTTATGTTATTAATTATGTTACAAAATTAGTCAATTATATTTTTCTTAATAATTTAGCACTAAAACGCATGAAAAATTATCCTTGAGTTGCCTTGAGATAAGCAAAAAAATGTGGAATTATTAGTCCACGAATGACTGAAGCCTTGAACTCTGAACCGTGAATTAGTGGGGGTTTACTGTATATTGTTTGAAAAAAGGATTTAGTTTTTTTGTTAAACTTCCATATAACAGTGGACACTGGAGGGGGGGTTCTGGAGAGCAGTAGACCAAACACTGGCTTTAGACTGTTTTACTATACACTCTGAGTTTTAAGGGTTCACAAAAAATGCTTTGGTGTTAGTTTATTTGCAGTTTTCAGAGTTTGTAGTTATGATAAATCTGAAGTGATTTACTGTTACCCCCACACCTTCTATGAGCAGGACACTGGGACACGGCAGACATCAGCATGTCTTTTGCAACGGAAGAAGTGGCATAAATGAATTATCCACTAAAATATTAAAAAGCTCTCTCCCTTACAAACTTCAATGTCTAAAGAGGACCAAAAATTAATGAGCACATAAATTATCACCCACGGAAATCTGAGAACGTCGACATATCAGATACCTGCTGCTTCATAACCTGTCCACGACGTGAGCGCAGTGAATGGTAGCATAGCACAGCACATATTTGGAATCACACCTCTCAATCTCACTCTCACAATTCAGCCTGTTTGTAATTCAGTTTATACATTTTTGCATAAATTATCCTCACACTGTGCTGTATGAAATGGCGAGATGTGTTCCTGAGCTTGCAAAACAAATTGTTTTCAGCCTGTCATTGTAAAGAAAAGTAGATATTTTTAGACCATGCAGAAGATTAACAAGTGTACTGTTAGGTTATTCTGAAAGGGTTTGTATATCCCAGGCTATACTGAGATGGATGAATATGAATTTGAATAGGTTAAATAACAGAGAACAAACAGATGCATTCTAATGCTATTCCAAACAGATATGAACACACATGTGAATATACAGAACCCTTTCTTATAATATGTTTATTTGTTTAATGTGTAAATAAACTCTGAAACATTTATCTGCAGGAAACAACTTGTATGTTGCCAGATCCTCCTAATTTACAGATAAAATGTTACAAGAAACAAACGAGTGTCAGACCTTCTGTGAGTTCTCATTCTCTTTTAATCAAATCACTTCAGCTTCCTTGGACAATTGATATTAGTGACCAGTTGCTGTCCTGGAGGTCCAGCTTTAGTGTAGTGTTGTTAGCAGCACAACATATAAGCTTTTGTTTTTAATGGCATCCATCTTATTAAACTGGCTTACAAAAATAGACAAAAGAAGTTATTTCCTGCAAATTTAGATTCTCTCATATTTTTCCCCATAAATTACATGCTGTGTAAATCAGATGTTGGCTTTATGTAGGTAGCCGGTGCTACTCATGACAAATGGTTAAAAAATGCTGCAAAAATACACAGTTTAGATAAAGTCTATATCACACAGTTACAGTATTAGATGATGTTTGCATTGTTACTTTATGTCAGACCTGGCAAGCCTGATACAGCTTGGTTGGAATGGACCATTCTGTTTCTGTTATGGTTACACCAAATTAAACCTTGCACTGCAAAGGTTAACCAGAGAGAAATCGCATTTACAGAAAAAACACTCATTTTTTTTCTGTTCATATTTTAGACAGTTTTATTCTAAACAAAGGTTACACAGATTTGGTGAAAAATCAAATGTACATAATTTCTCAATGACCCCAGATGTAGCTGAACAACTGAGAAAATCTTTGTTTCAAAATTGTGCTTCTATAGTTTATAACTTGTTAGGAAGTAAACAGACACCCAAATCTATTTTGTTAATACATATTTAAACTCCCTTCAACCTGTTAAACCAGCTCTTTAGGTGGAGTGGACTTGTGGATATGGTTTAGGACACAGTATGACTTACTGTAAAGTATAAAAATGAACAAAACTTCACCACTATGTACAACACCAGAGCAGGATTCTTCCATATTAATGATGCCTGTAACCACAAAAACTGATTCTAGATGCTCACTCCAAGCTCCAGAGGTGATTTGTGATAACCCTGATATCTGATATCTGATAAATGATATGGCTGACACAAAGTAAATCGTCCAGCACAAGTACAAAGACCCTTTCATAAACAATGATCAGGATCCAAACACAAACCACTTAAAAGAACCTCTTCTGGAACTTTTGAATGACTGAGGCAAATTGGTCAGTGCTGCAGAAGTGTACTGAAGACAGTAAAGTAACAGCTCTGAACTCATTTAGCTCATGGTGTGTGTGATCTAAACCACTTTTTGATGTGAACCACCGCATCATGTTCAGGCTACCTGGATGCATAATTCTGGAGCCATTTTAATGTTACCATGAGATTTCAATTCAGATTGAATCTGTTTAATCTATGGAATTCTGATCCCTGCTAAATGTGCTTGAGCCGGTTCTGAAATTCGCATTTCAGTACACGTGTGGTGTGAAATAGGAATGACAAAACGGACGAAACTGTGCTTGGTGAGGCCTGATTCATTGCACTTCCGGCAGACAGATGGGCTTCTCAAGCAACAGAGTGAATTGTTATAGTATGAGCACATGACATGTTCGATAAATAGTTTTTCTCATACAAACCATTTATGAAGCACATGCTATTGAGCAATCAGCTGGTATGGCGAAAGAGGCTGAATTGAGGCAGAAAGAGGCTGATTGAACTGAGAATGCAAATGCAGTGAACCTAAATTGTAAAGTGGTGCCTTTTTTTTCCACACACCGCAGCATAGCACACAATTCTTTCTCTGCATTTAACCCATTCACCAAGTAAACCAGTGGGCAGCCAGAGATGCAGCGCTTGAGAAGCAGTGTGTGGGACGGTTCCTTGCTCAAAAGGTACCTCAGTGCTGCCACTGGCTCCTGACCTTCCATTTACAGGGACAACTCCTACAACCACCAGCTGCCCCAAGAAAGTGAATCCTTACCTGACCGGAAATGGAACCCAGGCTGGGGTGGTGAGAGCATCGAATTATAACTAATAGACCACCAGGGTTGTCCAAGTTGGACAATGATCCGAAGCAAGCCATGGCTCAGAAACCAAGAAACGAGCCAAACTGTGAAAAGGGTAAACCTTTTACAAAACCCAAGACGAAACCCAACAAATGCTCTGAATACACACTGCCTACCCCACCGGAAAAGGTTCGCTCTTTAGCAGACAGTCCCTCTTTAGCAGATCCCTTTCGATTTTGAACACATCTGCTGCACGGAACTGCAGGAGCGACAGGTGCACCCCTGCTTCGCCGCTATGGCTCAGCAGGCAGCAGTTCAAGGCAACTGCACAATCCGCCCCACAGTCATGTGAAGGAGCCTCCCTTGATAAAGTAATTGGTTTTGTACTCTCTTCCAGCTCCACAAGCGACGTGAGTGACTCCTCTGTGACAACTTAGCAGGCAGGTTCGCTGAGAACACCACTCTGATCAGCCTCGTTCCAAATTGGGAGTGCATTTTCTCATTTCTGGCTCCCTATTATCTGCCAAGAGCTCTACGAGAGAGAGAGAGACAGCGAGCGAGAGAGAGAGAGAGAGACAGAGAGAGAGAGACAGAGAGAGAGAGAGAGAGAGAGAGAGCGCGTGTGTGAAATGGAAAAGCAGCCAACGGCCCTGAAGACACGGCTGACAACCTACACTGATGCTTTCTGCTTCTGCCCTCCTACGATCAAAACTTGTTGCTGAATGGGAAAGAAGGGGGGCATTATTATGTAACATAATGCAGTTAAAAGATCTCAAATGTTCATTTCCGGCAAAGAACAGAATGTTGCCTTCTCATCATCACTGCATCACTGAAATTGTAAAAGTCGCAGTCTATTTTAACAAAACTGTTCTTTTTGAGCAGCGTTAAGGGTTATTGCAGACAGATTCATTACTGCGTCCATTACACTGTCCATCTGTGCCTCCTCTGAGTCCAGAGTGACAGCATCACTTCTAATGAACACAGTCTGATGCATCATTATTATTTCCCATATCTAAGGTGCATCAAATTAAAACCAAATAAATAATGTAGAAATGGAAATAAGGCATGTGGCATGGGTTCTGCCGCACTGAAACTCCAGCTAAAGGCAAATAAAGAAAGAGTGGACAAGCTCCTTCTAGTGAATGTCACACAGCCTAAAAGGCACCAAACACTCCAGCACAGAACATGAAGCCTGTCTGATTGTATGGGCTAATGCACAGGAATCTGAACATCCAGTCTCTACATCTATTGGGCATGAAGACCTTCAGTGAAACACCGTTTTCCAGTCATCTGAAAAGCGTGTCTCCTAGGATTGGGAAAGAAGCAGTTTTCAGAGAGAATGACACCTTAGAACAGTTTCCCTCCTCAATGTGAAGCATTCCTATGGGAATTGAGTGGAGGGGGTAGAAAGAAAATAAGCATAAGGAAGTAGCGAGCCTATAGGTGGGCTTAGGTGGGGAGAGAAGAGAATGAGAATTGGGAGCGAAAGAGGAACCAAGGCGCACTTACATGGACGTGATATTCTTGAACAGGTCCTCGATGTCTCCGCCGGCGCTGCCGTTGCTGCCCGCGGAGTCGTGCAGGGCGAGCAGGGGGAAGAAACTGCCGCTGTCCGACTTATTGCAGTGGATCTCGGTGGGCGAGCAGCTGCAGGTCGGTGGGCAGTCGAGCAGGGAGCACAGAGATGCGGCTGGAAAGGCTGCGAGGAGCAGCCAGCAAGCCCTGAAAATCCGAGCCGAGCCGAGCCATGATACATCCATGACTTCTGAGAGGATGCGGCAGAAAGGGAAAGTTGGAGATGACGCTTGCTCCGTTCTCTGGCAAAAAAAGGGTGTTTAAAAAGTGATAATAAAAAAAGATATTAATATTATAATTATAAAAAAATCAAAGACTGGAAAGCGCCCGGTCTACGGAGGAGCGCGTAGACACTGTGGACATTGTGCGCGCGTGCGTGTGCGCGTGCGTGTGTGTGTGTGTGTGTGTATGAAGGGGGAGGCAAGAAGGGGAGGTTGGAATGGGGGGAGTTGTGGGGGGGGTCCGGTTTTAAAAAACGAAAAAATAAACCCTTTCCGTTCTTTAGAAAGTATTCCCGTTTAATAAAAGCGAGTCCTTTTTCCTCGGAGCAGATCCTCTTCTCTCCACTCCGGACTGAAAAAAACGAGAAGGCGGGGGGTGGGGGGTGGGGGTGCACACAAAGCTTTACTTGGAGGGGGACGGACGACGCAGCTAAGACCCTCCTACCGGGAGGAATGAAGAGTGACACCTGCAAGACAAGACCGGGGGTGGCAGGGGTGTTTTAAAGGAGGGGATGGGGGTTGGAGTGGAGGTTCATGGTTGGAAACTGACGTCGTGAGGATCTAAAGTCACCACGCACACAGCACAGGAAGGAGGAGGAGGAGGACGGGTTAAGGATGGAGGGAAGAAAAGGAAGATTATCTAAGCGTCGGACTGAAAGGAAATATTTTCCATGCGAGCTTCTGAATGGGATCGAACAGATCCGACCAATCAACTGGCCTTGCACTGTGTGATGTCATCCTCACTCTTACTGCATGCAGTGGGATCTCTCTTTTTTCTCTGTCTTTCTATCTGCGTTTCTCTCTATCTCTGTCTCCCTATCACATATTCTTGCTCTCGCTACTTTTCTATCTCTATTTCAGTCCCCACTTCTCTCTCTGCCTATTTCTTTCTATCTCCGTCTCCCCACCACACACTCTTTCTCTCTTCCTTTTTCTCTTTCTCTCTCTCTCCCCCTTTTCTCGCTCCCTTTCTCTCTTTCTATTTCAATTTCCACTTCTGTCTCTATCTCTCTTTTTCTCTCCCCATCTGTCTCTACCTCTTTCTCTCTTTCTATCTGTCTCTATCTCTGTGTCCACATCACACACTCTTAATCTCTATCTCCGCCTCTACTTCTTTCAGTCTTTCACTCTCTTTATGTCTCACACATACTCTTTTTCATTGTTCTCTCATTCTCTTTCTCTCTTTTCTGTCTCTGTCTCTTTCCCTACTCTTTCTCACTCCCCCTTTCTCTCTGTCTCTATTTCAATCGTCATTTTCTCTTTTTCTACTGTTTTCTCTCTTTCTCGCTCTCCCTCATTCTCTCTATTTATCTTTCTCTCTCTATCTCTCTCTCTCTCTCAGTTACTACCTCTCCCTCTCCATCTCTCTATTTGTTTCAATCTCCATTTTTTCTCTATTTCTCTCTTATTTCCCTCTTTTCCCCTCTCTTTCTATCGATGTCTCCATATCACATACTCTTTCTCTCCATCTCTGTCTCTACCTCTTTCCCTCTTTCACTGTCTCACTCTTTCTCTCATTTTCATTCTTACTTTTTGTTTCTGTTTCTTTCACATACTCTTTCTTGCTTTTCCTTTCTCTCTGTCTCTATTTCAGTCCGCATTTTTCTCTTTCTTATTATTTTTCTTTTATTCTCTATCTCTGTCTCTCACTCTTTCAGTCTATATTTCTCTATTTCTCTCTCTTTCTATCATTGTTTATCTATCTCTCTTTCTCTTTCTTTCTCTGTCTCTTGCTTTTGCTCTCTATTTACACTCTCCCTTACTCTTCCACCCCCTCTCTTTGTCTCTTTGTCTCACTCTCTCTCTCTCTCTCTCTCTCTCTCTCTCTCTCTCT
>JBBJLR010062364.1:0-11302 GCA_037577145.1 Brachypetersius gabonensis
AGAGAGAGAGAGAGAGAGAGATAGAGAGAAAGAAGATAGAGACAGAGAGACAAAGAGAGAGAGAGAGAGAGAGAGAGAGAGAGAGAGAGAGAGAGAGAGAGAGAGCAAGCATAAGAGACAGAGATTTAAGTAGTAGATTCAGTTCTGATTTAGGAGTTTGATGCCCAGGGGGAAGAAACTATTCCCCATCATTTTAGTGAAGGCCTGGATGCTACAAAGTCTTACAGGTATGCTGTAATGTTTATTTCATACATGGTGCAACGTGGAAAACAAGGCTAGGAGTCTTCATGAGACCATAACTAGGCTCTTTCTTCCTCTCAACCAAGCCGTCCTGCTTGAGGCTGAGACTTATATTAATATGACATTATCTGTGATTACGTTAGAGCCTGTAGTTAGAAAAATATGCTGCAACATGTATGTATTCTTTTAGATGGTTTTTTTTAAACTGTGAGAAAACATGTCACTGGAAGGAGGCGAGGCAGGGGCGCTTAAAAGCACTTTTTCATTAATTATGCTCCTTAGCCTCATTTCACTCTTGTTACACAGTGTTCACATATGTGCAGAGCTCCATAACTTTAATTAATGTAATATTCACATAAAGTAAAAATTCATGAGCTTTTATGCAGTTCTGAGAAGCAAAAATGTAGCAAAACCAAATCTTGAGTGATTTATGCATAAAAATGATAATGCTGAGTAGAAATAGGAGACCCCGGCAGAAATAGTAGACCACAGAGTTGGACTTTGTCATTTATACATATGAAGTTGTGTTATACAGTAAAAGCAATAGATCGCCGAGTTGGGTTTTTAGAAATGTATACATAAAAGCATTGTATTAAGTTCTCACTGTCAAAGCCAGTAGAAATAGTAGAACTCCTGTTTCTGCTGGGTTTGACAGTGACTGAAATTGGCATGTTCAGGTAAGATTATTACAGTAATCCCTTGCTTTTCGTGGGTATTATGTTCCAAGAGTACCCGGGTATAGTGAAAATACGTGTTGTGTTTTGGTAAAAAAAATAATAATAATTTTTTTATAATGTAAACCCTAAATCTGCCCCCAAATCTGCTCCCAGAACAGTTAAAGAAAATGTAAAGGTAAATAAATAATCAAAACTTTGTTGCTTCAAAAAACATTAGCATTAACAGTGTGTAAAGACTCGTACATAAAAGAAAGGTTAAAATAACTCTCTCTACCCACATGTTTAGACAGGGCACAGCTTACTAATACTAAATAAACTGAGATAACTGTTGGGGGGGTTAAGCACTAAGGACAAGACACAGAGTAGTCATGCTGCAGCGGGCTTCTTCATCTTCTTTTCTGAAAAGCTGTCAACCACCAGCTGAAAAGCTGGACTGGTGGCAGTAATACAGTTCAGTTCTCAGAAAAATCAGCGTTAGACTGAATCCGTGAATGCTGATCCGCGTAAAACTGAGGGATTACTGTATTTGCATATTTCCCAAAAGGCTGAAATGCTTCCTCGTAGGAGATTATGTTCAATCCCTCCAATCTTCAGTCCAAAGTTATAAAACCCGTTGGGGGTCTGACATAATGTAAAAGTCTTGTGGGTCATGATTTACGACGACCCTTGCTGGGGCAGTCAAGTGGACCGTGTTGTGCCTTCAGCTGTGTGGAAGCTGTAAGCTCTGCACTTCAGGAGTTGGGTATTGAGAAAAGGAGTTGTATGTAAGCAATGCATGGCCTGTTTTGCAATATGCAGCTTATATCTGGCCTAGTTCGGTCACAAAAACACAAGAGAAACGGTTGGAATGACTTCAAAAGAAAGAGTCTGCTGAACCATTCTGGGTCAAACACACACAAAAAATGCATGAGGTATCCTTCAGCTGTCTACTAGTCTAAAGAATCACACAAGTCTGGATTTCCCCCAAAAGTCTTCAGAAGTTGAACTCTGGATTCTGGTTATCTCCTTTTAGACAGGCTAGCCACACCAAGATACTGGACTGAGAGGTTGAAGACATAATCGGTACCTTATAAAGTACATGACCATCACTAAATGAATCTCAGTCCCAAACCGTTGGCTTAAATTTGAAGTGCTCCCCCCCCTCCCCCTTGCCCCTTGCCCATTTTCAGCTGTAGCAGTCCCTACTCTTTGGGGAAAACCTTCTACAAAGCAGCAGAGTGTCTAAATATTTGGGACATTTAGTTAAAACATATGAGGTCATGTGTGATCCAATTTACTGCCAGTGTGTTTGTCTGCAAAGTTTAAATAACTATTTGCTTGATTTACGCGTGTTAGCAATAAATGTAGCTGAAATAACAGAACTGTCAACAGTCTCTTGGACATGTAGTGCATTAAATAAATAAATAAATAAATAAATAAATAAATAAGAAATCTAGAGAGTATAACAACTGCTGTATATTTTGTTTTTGTATTTATTTATTTATTTAATTTACATATTGTTTTTGCAAATTAATTGCAAATTAACAATGCTGAATAAATAAAGTATGTCTTGGTGGGAGGAATTTCAAATCACCTTAATTTTACCCCTTAATATGACCATAATTTTACCGTAATTTCCCACAAAGGAAATGAAGGAAAATTAAGGAGAAAAGTGCACAGCTTAAGGTGATTAATGGGTTAAAATAACTGAATTTTCCTCTTTTTCAAATGTATCCCCTAAAATAATAGAAACTCCTGAATTAACACCTTAAATTTAAAATTAAGGAGTTACACACTCAGGCCTTAAATCTAATTTTGAGGTAAAAAATAAGGGGTCGGTTTCACAAAGTAACAGCCACTTAATTCAAATGAAGGAGTTTTAGTGTATTTTCAGGGTAAATTAAAGGGGAGTTTAGCACATTTTAAGTACAGTGTGTTTCGTAGTGATTACTGTTGTTCAGATCTCATTTGGGCCAGTGGACCGTTCTCAGAATAGTTTTGCGGACATCAGTAATTCAGTGGTCATGAATTCAAGATTAGGGTTGTTTAGAGTTCAGTGCTGATCTTGCTGTAATGCTCACGGATTGAAGGGCTCTTTGATTAGCGGGCGGGTTAAGTCAGAATGGCCTGCTCCCTGTCCTTAAAGGACACGTTCTGAGGTGAATATTGAACTAGCCTTGGCTTTCCAGGAGCTGCTGTGTCCTTATGTGACATCTTAGGTAACGCGTCCTTAGGTGACCAAATTTCCTAGAGTGACAACCCATAGCTGGAGGGATGAAATGCTTCATGTCACTCATAGATCACAGGGATCAGTACACAGAACAGCTTGATGCCTCGGCTGATGTGGCATCTGTCGATTCAGCAGTGGCCTCCTTGTCTGAAGCTTCAAGAAGAGTCTGAAAGAAGCAGCCAAGAAACCGCAGCTCCCTGTTCGGCTGTTCTAACCCCGCAGGACAGGACGCGCTTTTGTTATGTTTATTTCAAGGGAGCACCGAGCAACATTCGGCAATGGCACATTAAGTCGGGAAGGATGGGTAGAATGGGACCGCGCTGAAAAGGTAGAATAGTAAGACGGACAAAAAGCAGATGAGGACGGCTTTCTCCTCTCGTCTCCCTCCCCTGTGGTCTCGGCCCAGTCACGTCCGCGGCTTGCGGGGCCTCTGGGGTAATTTGTATTGATTTGTTTCTTTTCCGCTCCGTGCTTCAGGAATAACTTTTCCTCCTCTCGTTTCCTCGCCCCTCCACTCCTCTCCTCTCCAGCAGGAGCTTGTGGTCTTATCTCCCCCAAGTCTTGCTCACACACTTATAGATTTAAACGTCTTAATATTGCAGAGGAGCATGAAACACCACTGGGAAGGCACTATCACATTTTGCCAAGCCATTCGGTTAATGGAAGTGGAGAGACTGTGCCAAGGCCGGCGGGATGTTGGGCACTCGCTTTAAATTGCACATTATCCACATTTTTCATTATTTAATCTCTGAACGTTAAATAGAGATGGTTTGCGGTCATTCCTGGAGCTCGTGGCCTCTCTCTCGTTTTTTTTTCAGACCCGGGTGGCTTCCAAATTTGAGTTCATTCTTTAGGATTAGGAAGTTTTCACTTCTGAGTCTCAGTTCCTGTTAGTGTTTCTTCTTCATACTGTTAGGGACTTTCTCCTTTGAGTTGCTTCTTTAGGATTTTAGGAAGTGTTTCCTTTTGAATCTCGGTTCCTGTCAGCTTTTCTTCGTCATGCTCTCACAGTGTTTCTCCGTTTGAGTCCTGGTTCCTTCCAGTGCATGGTGTAATTTTTTCATGTTGGTATTGAGGAAAATTACAAATATCCTAGAAATCCCATATGACATGAGAGAAAAATCTGTATATTCATCTGATCTCTATTTCCGATGATTCCGGATGATTCATTTTTGGTAAGGGGATTTTGCTGAGAAGATCATTAAAAGGGGTTTCGTAACTGTTCCTGAGGCCGTTAGGGCAAAAGACGTGATTTTATGAGAATTATTAATTTGTTAGTGCTGAAGGTTCATAAGCTTATCTAAGTCTGTCTGGTACAATATGACAAGACTCAAGGTTGACTACAATGGGTCTGTTGGAAGAGGGATTAACGTGGCGCTTCTTGGGCGTATCTCTAGGATGATAAGAGAGTATATTACGGATCTTGGCGGAGACCCTGTACTCAGTCTGGTCCGATAAGTGACTTAGCATTTTTTCTGTGTATAAATATTGGCTTCAAGGGCATATTGTTCAGAGAGCGACCTATTCTGCGACTGCCCCAACATGCCAGGAAATGCCTTCCGTCTGCAGACGAAATAAAATCTTTAGTCTTAAGCGAAGAACTTCTGTCCATTTGCTGATTCTCGAGCCGTAACATTGGTCTTATCTCTGATTGATAAAATGATTCTTAAACATTTGTTTGCTGTTTTAGAATAAAATCTTTCACCTTTACATTAACTCCCACATCAACTGAAAGGTTCTTTATGTGACCAAACATGACTCTTGTTGGCATTGAAGAACCCTCTTTTTGATCGTTTTTTTACTAGCGGAATTCAATCTCTATTAAAATTGCATTTCTCCCACGCTTTTATATCCAGTTGGTAGCTGAGTTTGGTCAGGCATGACTTTGGGGTTCCTCTGCAAGCTGCCATTTCTGGAAGACTTTTCTGAGTACATAAAGATTAAGTGTCTGATCCTTGTAACAAATTTACCTGATAACCCTGCTGGTTCTGCTGTGCTGGAGAGCAGCCCCTGCTGTTCCCTCCACAACTCCTCCTGGCTCCCTTTAAGTATATTCATAGGCCCCAGACCACCCTCCTTCCAAATGATAGCGTCTGTAGGTCTGTATACTGCTTTTCTGTGCAATTCCACAACAGGCGCCGTGACTCTGCCATAGGCGCCCGGCTGGCAGTTTTCTGCTCTCACTTTTGAGCGATGATTCTCCACTGCAATGCTCCGTCTCACTCCACAAAACTCCCTCTTGCTGTGCTTAAAGCAGCAGAGCAGGCTGAACCGCATGCATGGTTTACTCCTGATCTACCTCTGATGAAACCATCGATTTCTAACCAAATCATTACTGCTGTTCATCAAAGTTCATCTACCAGACTCCAGCTGAAGCACTGGAGCGTGCACAAACATATTTTCTGATATAAGAAAGTTGCAGCACTGCAAACCCCTGAAGGCGTGGCTATCACCCGTGATAAGAGAAGCACGTTAATTTCAGATTTTGTTCTTCTGGAACAAGCAAAGATATTTTGCTGAATTCCTCTCGACTTTTTAATCCAAGCCACATTCATGTACAGAAACCAAAGAGAAGACTTCATCCTGAATTTAATGAAAGGCTGTTGTTCGTACATTCTTTCTTTGTAAGAAGGTCCATCTATTATTTCTATACATTGACACGAACTGGCAAAGATAAAAAATCATACTCATTCATACAAAATAGAATTCATATAAAATCCATTGCAGCACAGTGTACCTGAATATGTACTGCTTTTTGCTATAGCAATACGGTAACCCCTCAGTTTTACGCAGATTAGCATTCGCAGATTCAGTCTAACACAGATTTTTCTGAGAACTGAACTGTATTACCACTGTATTCAAAATAATAATAAGAAGAAGCTGCTGCAGCATGTAGCATGGCTGCTCAGGGTTATGTCCTCATATTTTAGTGTTTTAACCCCCCCCCCCCTCTTTTGTGTACGCTGGTTTGTTTTCGCTTGCCGCACGCTGCTAATGCTAACTGTTAATGCGAATGGTTTATTAAGCAATAAAGTTTTCTGACTTCTTTAAGGGTAATGCATAAGGGTTCAAAACCCAGTGTTCTGGGAGCATGTTTGGGGGCATATTTAGGGTTTACACTATAAAAACAGGCATTTTTAGGCCAAAACACAACACCGCGTTTTTTTTACTATACGCGGGTGCTCTTGGAACATAACAATTCGGGGGCATCACTAGACTCAGGATTCTGAGTAAAAGGCCTAGTGGTTAGGGCCTTGGCCCTGCAATCAGAGGGTTGTGGTTTGAATCCCAACTGCTAGTGTCACCACTGTTAAAATTGATACAGTTCTCTGTTTCTTATGTAGAACATTCGAGATTATGCTGAGATGCTGTGTCCCTCTTAATAGCAGCCTAGAAACATTCATTCATCCACTTTCTGAGCTGCTTATTCTAACCAGGGTCTCACTTTAGGGGTAATTTAACATCTTTAGTTCACCTGTTTGTGCATGTCTTTGGAGTACTGGAGGAAACCCAACCAGACAGAACAGCTGGGAATCGATCACAAAACCTGGGTGCTCTGAGGCCACTGCGCAACTCCCTGTCCCACCATGCCGCCGCTTCTAAGAGTTAATTGCTCATTTTTTGCCTAAAATCTCTATTCTTCTCTTGTTTAGTTTTGTTCACATCCATTTTACCCATTTCTCACAGTGAAACATAAATACAGGAACTCAGCTGGTGGCCGTGTCACCATATAAACAACAACAATGAACCAAAAGCTTCTGAATAATGAATCTTATATATGTGTGTTCTGCAAATACTGTACACAGGAAGGCTTTTAAGCAGTCATGTCCAGCTCTCCGGGTTGTTAGTTTCTGGAAATATCCTCACAATTCTGGTCAAACGGCAGAGTGTGCTTATAAGTGCAAAATGATGATCTGAGAGCTCAGGCCACAGTTTCACAGAAACTGCATTTAGGAGATTTATTGAATGTATGTAGGAAAAGAGATGGAAGGTGGTGAGGGGAGTTTAGATGGGCTGTAGCTTTTTTTCTCAAGACTTAGGATAAAGCACATTAGGCCCTGCAGAAAAACAAATAAGGGAGTATAGGGTTCAAAACACTCACCATGATTAACCAGAAGGACTAAATATGGGTGTGTTTGATGGGATCGCAAACAGAGTCTCCAAGAATTGGTGCATAAAGAACCTTTAGGGTCTTTTACCTGCTGACTCGTCATGTACCTGCTGACTCATTCTGATTTTTATTAATGCTGTATTATTGATTGATCTCTTTCTTCAGTCTCAAACTGACCTTTTAGAAGCTGTCCTACTGCCAAATGGGGAGATGATTTAAAAAGCAAATCTGTAGTGACTGTAGTGACTCTCCAACTATAACAGTCTACAAAACTCCTTAAGCCTTTAGTATAACAGCTACATTGTGTCCAAAATTCTGCAAATTGTGAACATTTCTTTTCTCTCAGGGATGTTTCCAACATCATTAAAGATGACTGTTATAAAACCCTTCCTGAAAAAAAGAAACCTGGACGCCTACACAACAGTTACAGGCCTGTTTCAACCCGCCCATTCATAGACAAGATCACTTCGAAAGTAGGTTTCAATCAAATCTGTAATTACTTCAATTTAAATGGTTACTTTGATTACTTTTAATCAGGCATCCATCAACATCATAGTATTAAAACAGCTCTGATTAAGGTATGAAATGTCAATAATCTGAATTCAGATCAATTAATGTTGAATTCAGATAAAAGTAATTCTGAATTAACATCATTTTATTGCTGCTAGATTTTATTGCGGCTTTCGTCAATCATAAAATACTGCTGGATAGATCAGAACATTTTTGGGCTCTTAGGAACAGGTTCAGATGGTTCAGGACATACCTAGAAGGCAGGGATTATTTTGTCTCTATAGACAGTTATAAACCAGAGGATACTGCTGTGTCATATGGAGTCCCACAAGGCTCCTTTTGTTCAGCTTCTACCTGCTTCCTCTCAGTCTAACTCTAAAAGAGTACAAGGTAGGGCATTAACACAAAACATGACTATTCGACTACAGAGGCACAAGTCAATGCCCCTTGCGAGGTGTTTTTTCCCCCTCTCTGCACTCGCTTGTGTACACAATGCAATCTCTGCCTCTGATTGGCTGACACTGACACGCGTTCCTCGGTTTAGCCAATTATTATAGTCCCTCCATAAAAGGGGCGGGGCCTTTGGTGCGAAGGGAATCTAAACTCGAGACCACAACAAGACGAGAGACATGCAGCAGAGAAGACAGACACACATCACGTGTGGAGATCCTTCACTCTAGAACACAAACAGCACGGAGACCTGCAGAACCTGCAAGTCGGTGTTAAAGTACAGTAACAGAACCGGCGCTCTGCATCTGAAACGGCTCCGCTAGCTAACATGGCTAATGCTAGCACTGCAGGGAACTGAGTTCCACTCTCAGTTCTACTTTTAAATTTACGAGACTCAGCCTTTGTTTCTTGTTTTGTTTAATTGTCATGTTGACTGTCAATGTTACAGAGAACTTTAATAAAAGTTACTCAGTGTTGGACGCCTCTGCTGTGTGTGTGATGACGTCATCAAACAACTCGTCGACTCGTTGACTTGAAAAATCTAGAGTTGTTAATTCCCTTGCACAAGGTGGCTTATCATAGCTATGCATAGACATTCAAGTCTAGCTTTCACCAAACGGCTTCACCAAATTTATGGAGTGGGGAGCGTTGGGGGGGAGTGATGGCCTAGTGGATAGGATACTTGCCTCTGGACCAACAGGTCATGGGTATCAGAGCAAGCCCCTTAAACCCAAGTTGCTCCAAGGAGGGACTGCCCCCTGTAGTTAGGGAATGGGAAGTCGCTTTGGATAAAAGCGTCTGCAAAATGGCATGAAAATTGTGTTTATGCGTCAAAAATTTAATGGCTGGATGCAGCGAAGACAGAGAAGGAAGATTGCAACCACACCTCTGAAATCTAGGTCAATAAAAACTACATTCTATGTAAAAAGAAACAGAGGAATTGTGTCAAAGGAAGAAACTCATCCACGCTTTTGTATAGTATCTTATTGCTGCTACAGCTTATTAAAAAATGCTGATGCTAGTGTGGGATGTTTGCTTCTTTAGTTTTGAGCAACAAAGCTTATGTATAAGTAGCTAACCAATTATGTAAATTGCTTTCATAAATCATTACACTCTCGGCTCAAAACTATGTGAATCTGTTCTCTTAAATAGACTTGTTAATGTGGTTTCTGACATTGGTGGAGTAGAAAGTACAACCTATAAAATGCAATAAGTGGATCAAATGCAAAGTCGAAGGACACATTTACTATATGTTCACTTTGGAACACGCCTAAAGCCATTTCAGAGATAATAAGTCAGAAAAAACCTCAAAGGGTCCCTAGCCAGGGTATTCAGCAACTAGGGCTTGACCTTGGCCTGTCCCTTGGCCTGTTGATTTACTTCTGCACCATTACAGCAGGCTAATGATTTTATTTCTTCTATTTTCATAATTTATTCTATTTCATTTTGATTCTATTCCCATAAAGCACATTGAATGACCTTTGTGTATGATAATGCGGTACATAAATAAACTTGTTTGATCCACTCTAGACCTGAACTTGTCTTAGTGTTGAGGCAGAGCCAGTATTCTGCTTAATATCAGAGAGCCTTGAAAAGTTCTTGTCCTGCTAGCATGATAAATTATTAAACACATGCAGACAATCTTTTTTTTTTCACATGAAGGATAAGTGCCCATGTCCAATGAAGGTCAGATACTGAAGTTTCCTGCCATCAGAAGTGAACACTGCTCTGCAGCTTGTAACGTTCATACTGATGGAGCAAATGCAAAAATAAAGCTCTGAAAGAAAGTTTCTTTGATCAAGGCCCAAGCAAAGAAAGTGGGCATTTTGCAAATAAAAGTTTGTAATTAGTCTCTTTATTCTTTTTGTACGTCTATGCAGGTAGGAATTGGTGTTGGGGGGTCCTGGCTTGTCTTGGACACAGGCAATGGGGGCTTCAAGGAAAAAAGGTTGGAAACCACTGATCTAAATCCTTAGACAAAGAAAAGGTCAGCAAAAACAGATCAAACAACAAAAAAACGCTCCATTTGCCAGTAAACACACAGTCCCTACTTCAGAAAGTCTGAGTGAAAACACAGGAGTATTTGAAACATGGACCTAATTAGGTCACATGGGTGGAACGCCTGTGACTCTAACCTGATCACTGGATGTCTTTGCTGGAATGTGGGCTGGATTGCTGGGTTGGAGTCTGTTTGAAGGAAATAGCGAAATCCT
The DNA here is from genome assembly GCA_037577145.1 of Brachypetersius gabonensis. Taxonomy (NCBI): domain Eukaryota; kingdom Metazoa; phylum Chordata; class Actinopteri; order Characiformes; family Alestidae; genus Brachypetersius; species Brachypetersius gabonensis. Next base: position 10,411 of record JBBJLR010062364.1, read on the forward strand.
GTCCTGGAGTTCTGCCGGGACATTAGACAGCCCAAATCGCTGCTTCACATTTATCAGAATCCACAAATAAAGTCTTTTGATCGCGTCTGATATATTTGATTGCATAATTCATGTTTTTTCTCCACATCAGTGAGATGAAATGTTAAAAAGTGGGAAGCTTCAAAAGATGCACAGACAGATTCCTCCTCAGTGGGGACGTGCATGAACTGTGTACTTTTTTTCTTAGCTAGAAACTAAATTAGGTGGACGCAAAATCCAGTTCCTCTGTCTATCTCTTTACAGTTTTATTGCTGTCAGAGTCGTTTCTGTTATACACCTGACAAGACTTTGGAACTGCCGCATTGCTTTTTTTCCCAAAACCTTTTTTTTAGCTCCCTTTTTGTCCTAGAATAACCTGTTTTGCCCCCCCCCCTGCACCCCCCTCCCCTCCTGCAGCACAAAAGCAGTACATTGAATCTAGACAATTCTTCCTAGATTACAAATCTGCATCCGCATGAAAAGCAATTCTTTTATTCCCACTCATATTATTGCTATAGTAATGAATAAAGACGTTAAGCAGTTCTATTTTGAAGATCAAGCACAAAAGGTATACTTAGGCACTTTGGGAATGTATGCTTTATTTTGTTTGTTTTACACTGTGAGGTCAGTCCACTGCTGTCCATAGCTGTATGTACACAGGCGTCCAACACTGAGCAACTTTTATCTTTTATTAAAGTTCTCTGTAGTATTCACAGTCAACATGACAATTAAACTAAACTAAACAAAGGCTGATAGCTTGAGTTTTCTGGTAAATTTTAAGTGTAGAACTGAAAGGGGAACAGTTGAAGCCGCGGCAGGACGACTCCCTGCAGTGCTAGCGTTAGCCATGTTAGCTAGCAGAGCCGTTTCAGAT
>JBBJLR010062384.1:0-10000 GCA_037577145.1 Brachypetersius gabonensis
TAACTTAAAGAACTTCTGTTATATTGAACCTTCAGCTGCAGAACACACATGATGTTATATAATTTCTATCTGTTATCGCCCAAATGAGGATGGGTTCCCTGATGGAGTCCGGTTCCTCTCAAGGGTTCTTCCTATTGCCATTTTTAGGGAGTTTTTCCTTGCCACTGTCACCGTCACCCGTGGCTGCTCATCAGAGGCAATTCATACACACACACACACACATTCATACACACACACACACACACATACACACACATTCATACACACACACACACACACACAATTTATTTCATTTTGTAAAGCTGCTTTGTGACAATGACCATTGTTAAAAGCACTATATAAATAAAATTGAATTGAATTGAATGGTTGGTGAAATGAGACCTTGTTAGGTTAGATGCACACTGAATAAAAATGTGGATCCAAGTTGAGAGACATTTTCAGGATGTATGTATAAAAAAGTATTTCTAGCAACGTTAGCTGTGCAGATCCAGTTCTAAAGAAAAATATGCACTATTGATATGTCATGGCTGATGGACTGTTGGGGTACATACATTTGTTTTTTTAACTGAACCATTTCTTCTAATAGAGGTGCAAACAAACAGTAAGACAGTTTGCATCCCTGCACCCACACTACCCCTTACACGTTTCTAGAAATGATGTCACTGGTTTTAGAATGGCTAAACTTGACAAAGGAATTCCTGGCATCTCTGACAGCCACAGCATTTGACCAGCTCAAGGTAAGGTGATCAAGATTCCAGCCGATAAGCATCTTTTATCACTTCCAACAATGCTCTGTTTTCACAACAACACACGCAGAGGACAGACAACCGCATGTCTGAAGTATCCTGAATCAGTTCAAACTTTTCCCGACCAGAAATCCTTCCTCTGTATTTAACCCATTCACCAAGTGAATCAGCAGGCAGCCAGGAACAGAGCGCCCGGGAGCAGTGTGTGGGGGCGGTACATTGCTCAAGGGTACCTCAGTGGTGCTATTATCTATTAAAATGACAACCACCACACATCAAGAGCTTATGCTAGGTAACACTTAGCATTTGTACTTGTTAGCCACAGCAGCATTCAGGTTAAAACATCCTCTTCAGAATTTTAGGCATTCATTCACCCAGCAGCACGGCAAAATGCCAAACCAGTCAAGCCACAGCTACACATTGTTCATCTAGAGTACAGGGACGTTTGCAGACTGATTTTTTTTTTTTTTTTCTTACTGTATCTCAGATTTAGATTGAATTAGAGTGAATCATCTACGTGAACGAACACAAACCAGATCATGACTTAAGGCTACTTGTACATAACTACAACAGTTCTGCACATGTAGGTATTTCTTTCCATACACGGACACAAAAAAGTAATAAACAAAAACAACAAAAAACCCATACAGGTTTCTAGAAGCCTTTTTATTATTTGAAATAAAACCAGAGATTTGTGATTTGATCCTAGATAACATGAACATACACAGTATGTTCAAAGCAGTGGTTGTTATAGTGGGTGTGTAGCCAGTCACAGTTCATTGGGACAAAATAAACTTTGCCCAGCTTTCCAAACGGAGTGTGACATCCAGGTCATCGTTACCTTTGGAAGAGCATTCAGCTTCACATATACGCACTTCTGGCAACGTGACATGGCAGGATTTCACAGGGCAGTGCTTGACTTGAAGTAGATGTTTTGGCCTGATCAAGGACTGTTCGTCAACACATTGTCCTTCACAGGCGACATGGGCTCTCCTTTTTTACAAGGGTGTAACTTCGAGGTCTCCCTGAAACACAATCACAGTTGTGTGATTAAACACTGCAGCGTAATTTGATCTTGCTTTACGCTTTCTGTTCATCTGAACTACGATCAATTACTGGCTTTTTGTTGTGCTAAAATGTCTGTAATGCTGCTTCTTACCACAACTATGATAAGGCGCCCATGTGACTCAGGGCACAAATGTTTTAATCCCTCATACAAGGAATTTGCAGTTAGTTTGTAACAGATGCTAAATGTGATATTACATAGAATAAACATTTATATTATTGTCTTGTGATTATTGCTATTGAAGAAAATGTGGGGGTCGTCTTGTAGATGAAAGTTCTCTGGACTAGAATGAATAAACGATTACCTTGCTCCCGCTTTGATGTATTCTAAAAACCCTTTCCTGTACTGCATTGTACCATACATTGTCGAATATGGGATAGTTAGAGGGATAAGTTGCAAAATAAATTCTCTCTCCATAAAAGAGAAGCTGCGTTGAAGCCTTTTAACATTGTTCATTTCTATGGAAGGGAGCTGGGATTACCTTTCTACCATGCGTGAGAAAAACAGTAAACTGCCAGAAAGGTAGTATGTGATTTTTAACAAAGGTCTCTATTCACCAGCACTTACTTCTTGAATCCAAAGTTCTTCCAGAGGCCACTGATGGTGGACTGCAGTCCAGGGCTGTTCTCATTTGTAAGAGCTACCTTCTTCCCCATAGGGCCAGGCTTCTTTCTCAAGCCACTCACCCTGGCTGGAGCAGAGGGTTTGATCTTACTGGTCTTCTCTTGCTCACTTGGCCGCATCCGGGACAGACCTGACACCTGGGAGGTGTGCGTGCGTGTTATTTTTTGATGTGGTTGGGGAAAGGGGGAATGTGAAGTTATAATGAAACAGTAAGTAAAGTCTTAACAGTGGGTCAGATCAAGAACACTGCCCCTACACTATAGTGAGATTACAAATTGAGTCATTAGAATCTTTTGTTTGGGACTGCCCCTCACCGGTCAGGCCTACACAGTTTAGACAGATGCAAGTTCTGAGATCCCCCCCACTCCACCTCCATCCAACTCCACCCACAACCAATGCAACAGGAAAAGGGCGGCGTACGACTCATTATTACTTTGTAGATCAGAATGTAGATTACCTTTGTTCTCATTGGTGTAGACTTGACCTCCTCTGTAAAAGGGGAGTTAGTGGGAGGTACTGAAGACTCAGAATCTTTCCGAGGGTCTTTCTCCTAAAGACAAAATAAAAATATGAGAAGTAGATGAATAGTACTTGTTTTTTTTTTTCTTCTTTCATTTCTGAAATAACTTTTACATAATTTTTCACCTTTTCCGGTGAGGTTCCAATGGCCTGACTGCTGTTTGGTGAATCCTCCAGGCTAGAGGGGCCACTGTTGGGCTGAGAGAAATATGCGCTGTCTTGAGAAGGAGGAGAACCAGGAGGAGTTTCTATGTCTACGGCGCCCTCTACAGGAGAGCATTGATTGGAGTGCTGAGGGGATTCTTCCCAAGGGATACTGTCCTTTTTTCTCTGGAACTGGCGCAGTCCTAAAAGGCCTACAGCGGCAGTGGGTATCCTGGGTCGGTCTGCAGTGATGGGTAAAGGTGCAGACCCAGATTGAGAACATTCTGTGGAGCCTTTAGACCACTTGAAAGCCCCGAGCCCCACACTGGCATTGCGAAGTGGAGGGGAAAAGGAGGATGGTGAGCTGGAGAGTTCAGCATGGTGGTCTGTTGTCTCACTTGTTGTGCCTTGGTCTTTAGCTAGTGAGGACTGGCCTAGTTCATCAGAATGGGATGCTTCCTCTTCCTTTACAGTGGACCTCAACTCCTGAGAGTCAGCTACAGAGTGGCCCACACTGGCAAAAAATCTGAATCAGATACCAACGAGAATAGTTAGTCATTACATTGTTTCAGATTTAGATAATGGGGGGGTGGGGTCCTCAACCCACACAACAGTACATCTGACCTTTGCATGTAGGAGTGTGACGTCAGTACCCACAGTTACATAGGTGAGTTGCCAAAAGTGTCAGTTACAGCAAGTATCACTGATTTTATCGATCTGAAATTGTTCAAGTAAATAGTAAATCCACAAAAAAAGCAAGCTTCTCTAGAATATAGCACTGTAACGGGATGCTATCTTACCTGCTGTGTGTTCCTTGTGCTCCAAGGTTCTCATCTGACTGGTTCCTCCATTGCAACAGTGTGGCAAAACAATTACGAGGTCGAGGCTGGTTGGTTTTCACACCACAGCTGGTCTCCTTGCTGAGCTCATGTTCCACATTGCTTGGACTTTGGTGAGGAGGTGTTTCTCTGCGGTGTCTCTTCGGGCCAGTTGAATACTGCTTCAACATGTCCTCCTCTAAGATGCCGGAGTCTGCTAGTGGCCAAGATCACAATATAAGGCTGACATATTTACTCATAAATCAATTGCTCAATTTAAGAAATGGCAATTAAAATGATTAAATAATTACTTATGAATAATTCGTTTTCAATATCAATGATAAACAGTATTGGGTCATCACAATAAAAATGTGCTGGCAGGCTAAAAATTCTCCATCTTTGGCATCCAAAAACTCACATAGTCAGTAGCGACAGCCCTAGTCTAATTTCAAATAATAAGTCATGTTTTGTTTACTAGTTAATTTTTTTGTTGCTTTGTTTGATCCAGCAATCGTAGGTCTGGGAGAGTCTTTGTTTAAAAAAAGAAACAAATGACCATCAATAAAGATTTTGAAATACGGCTGTCCTCAAAAGCATTTTGAACCAGAACTATATTTCAAAAACTGTCCAAAATACATCCAGCAGGTGGCAACAATGCATTGTTGGCTGAAGCCCAGCTGCCTGAATGCTGCAAGCTGACATAGAAGCCATGACTGTAGTCTTGTGCAAACAGCTTTAAAGAGTTACAAAGGTGTAAGGAATTAGAAGAGCCGTGTTCTTATTTATTTTGGGGATATAGCTAATTATATAATTATATAGCCAAGTACAGGACTGCAGAATGACATTTCCCTCTAAGGGAATAAGTAGACCTAAACCAGGTTACCAAAGGTCACCCACAGAATAGAAATCTTTGAAACCATGTACTTCTGAGGTCAGGCATGCAGGCCTGTTGTCCTGTGCCGTGTACAACACACATGCACTCGAATGTTGTAAGGAATGTCTCATCTGACCATACAACGTTTTTGTGGATGAAGTTTTAACACCACTGAGCTATAAATGATGTTCTCTTTGCCCCAAAGTGTTCATGTACAACAACCCTACTATAATTTCAATATCTATTGCATGCAAGATTTTTAACCACTATTTTCCATCCCCATCAACTGACATCTTTTCCACAGATCTAAATGATAGTTAGTTACTAGCTGCCATTAATGTTTGTTACTTTTTCTACTAAAAAAGCCAGCAATCTTTGTGACTGAAGCTCCTGCCATCTGTTCCTCAATAACAAAGCCTCTTTCAAAGTCAGTTACCTTCACGGGGTCTCTTGATCTGTGGCTCTCTGCTGGGGAGTTTTAGGGCCTGCAGTGTGACAACCCTTTCTTTCCCTCGGGTGGTAGGGCGTCTGTTGGGGGAGGATGTGGTCTGACTCTGGCAGGAACCATTCTGACTCTGGGAGGAACCTGAAATATAACCCCTGGTCCAGATGCTGCCATGTGCTGGGCTGCGAACCTCACAACTGTCGTTCCAACCTCGACTGCGAGGCGCTTTGACAGGCTAGTGAAAAGGAATGAAAGCATACAAGGTCCAATGGACAGGTGTTACAATAAGGTCTTAACTTTCATAAATGAACTACATTTAGAGTCTTGCACATCACATGTGTTGAACATCAATGCAATTGTTTATTTAAAAAGTTAAATCTTGATAAATGGTGAAAGCTTACGTGGGAATTAATATATAAAAAAGGTAAATTTCCACTTCCACTTTTACCTGTGTTGGAGGGGCATCAGGGTCAAAGTCATCAATTCTCTTTAAAGTGTTAACATCCAAGTTTCCAAGAGCCATTTCCAGGCCTTGTTCATCCCCTACATTCCTATACGGCCGTGCAAATTAAGGAACCTTACTTTTACATACTGTCGGAGAGGACAGAGAAACACTCATTCAGAAACTCATTCAAATTCAAAGTCAGGTAAGCAACTTGCAAAGTCCTGCAGATAAAAATATCTGGAATACACAACAATACCAAAACTATGTGGACACCTGATCATCACACCTATATAAGTTTGTTGGACATTCCTTTTCAAAAGTCTGGGTATTAATATAGGGTTGCTCTAACTGGGAATTGAAGCCTATTTAGTCAAAAAGCATACCCTGATCTTGAGCTCAGAAATATGATGCCTACCACACCTCTAACACCCCCAACAAAAGCCCCCAGACCATTTCTGTAGGAAACGGTGTTTCAACTCATTTTTAAATCAAAAAAATATCAGTAGACAAATCTAGCACAGCGGGTAGACCCATCTACTGCCAATGTCTTGTCTATGGAGATTATGCTTGATTTTATGTACCGGTTACAAACGAGTGTGGTTCAAAAACCTGAAATAAATAATAAGAGGACTTGTGGATAGTCCACACACTTCTGGCCATATAATGCACCTGAAATATATGACAATGATCACAAAGTGACACAAGATAATTAAACTTTCATGGAAAAAGATACACGCCAGCGTAGCTGAGGGTGGCTGGGTCGATGTTCTCAGGGTATGGATTTAAAGGCACCACTTTCCTATTGATGGGATCAAACACGAGTTGGTACAGGAATGTGTTGTTGGCCTTCACAAAGCCTTCAATGTACTCATTGGGTACCGTGATGTTCATCTTCAGGTACTGACCCATCTTCCTGATTACCTGGGAAAGATAATAGCAGATATCATGAGTAAGATTAAAAATATGCCTCAATGGATTTACTATAAATTTTGACCAAAAGTGTCCACTCTCATATTAGTATCCAACATGTTTTGCCTAAAAATTTTGCCTGAGAAACAGTATTCATTATTTAAGCCCATAAAAAGTCATAATTTGTACCTTGAGTATGTCTGGGTTGTTGGCCATCTTCAGCAGCTTGCAGGCTTTACCGAGGCCAATGCCATAGAGCGAGGCCAAGTAGTCGCAGCCTGACAGGATGCACATATAGCGGAACTTTTCCTCTGTGAAGACGTCACCCAGCGACCGGCAGCGGCCCAGATGGCACTGGGCAATCTCCAGGCCATTTCCCTGCTTGTCCATCTTCAATATCACCTGCAGTTACAGAGAATGGATCAGTCTTTGATGTGCAAGTACTTACTGTGATGTGTATTCAGACACTTTTGTCCGTTTTACAATCATCAAGAAACGACCGGCCACTTTATGTGAATTTTATAACCCTTATTATAATAATCTTTGCCTTTGAAACCCTCTGCAGTGTTTGCTTACTCTTTAATTCAGCTCTAACTAAAGAATCTTTCTTCTAGGGTTTATTTTCCACAGAGCAACGTCTGCTATTTTTAAGGCAACCTTGTTTAATGGAGGGCAGTTGAGACAAGCAGATTCAGGGTTAGAGTGTGAGGTTAATTGCCTTACTCCAGGGCACAAGAGTAAGAGTTGGGCCAAAGATGATTAAGCACAGCGAAAACATCCTGTGTTGTGCTCAGAGAAGCATGGCTATGCAAAACACCCAAACAGAAACAGTGCTGACATGCAGCATTTAAAGGCAATAGGCTGCAGGACCTAAAATAGATTTATCTGATTTATGAATTGTGTGTGTAATGAATGTTAACGCTGGTTAATGACGCACTCGATAAGGAAACGTCTGTGCTCACATTTTGTTAACTTCTCAAAACAGAAATGTCGATGGACCAGTTTGTCCCATCCATAACCAATCAAATAGAATCTACAAAAAAAAAGATGATTCTAGACCAGCTGTCTGAATGAAATGCTTTAGGCACAAGGCCATGATTGTATGAGCAGAAGAAGCCAAAAACAGACATGCCATGTACATTTCTGAAAAATCTGTGATGTTATTAAAACTTCATTTGTAAGGTCATAGTAAGAGAATTTGCATAATCTGCTGATCATTATAGCATACATGTACAAAATAGTCACAGTAAACAGTTAAACTAGGTTTTAGCAGAAGGTGAAATTAAACTCTTATTTTATTGTATGCAGTAAAAATTGCTACACTTAAAATCTGACACCAAGAGGCAAAAAGTGACATGGATCATTATAACCTTGCAAGTCAAGAAATAGTACACATTTTATAAAGACTTTGTAAATGTATATAAATAGTGGATTAACAACCCAATACCTTTTTGCAGCCAAATGCCAGCAGGTCAGAGTCTTCTGTAATGACAGCCTCAGCAATTCCAGTTTTGTTAAGGAAGGCCAGCTGGGCATCTGCTTCATAAGGGGCCACCACACAGTCGACCCCACGTGTCCTGGCAGCCTAAAGACAGTAATTATACAGTGATAATCTTTACAGACTGCAATACTCTCACAGCCTAACTGTCAATGAGTGAAGACACTGTTTAAGTTAATCAGAATTTACATTCAGTGGTGGTCTGGCAAGCACAGTACAGGCAGTTCTGTTGTCTGCGAAATTATTATTATCCTGCATCATTCTCATTACATAAAACTGTTCTTTAATTACATGAGGCTATGAAAGTTAATACACAAACGAAAGCACCTGAAGTTAATATACTAAATTAAATGAGCAATCAAATTATTTTGTAGCCTTGCATTTGAGCTATGATGCCAACATTGCTAACAGGTTATGGAAACATTTTCCAATAGCAGACGTATTTTTATAATACCTTGTTTTAATGCCTGGATAAGTGTAGAAGCAAATCTCAGACAATAAATCATGTCGTAATCAGAAAACTTGCTTATGTTACAAGACACCGACACAAAGACAAGAACAATTTAAAATATAGGATATAAAGTCAAAATAAAACTCTCCAAAAACCACTCTACTAAACACACGCTGCTAGATACAAAAACACTAAATTTGATATACATTGTAATTTTTTTCTCAACTAAACAGTTTCATTACCAGGATCTTACCTTAATGACTTCATGAGCCATGGAGGGGGTGACGTTAACGCAGCGTGTGAAGCATTCTCTGGCCTCAGCCAGCTTCCCCTCCCGCAACAGCTGCTTCCCTTTCTGTAGGTTTGTTTCACGGCGTCTGGGAAAATAAAATTAGCCAAATTTCTTCCCAATTTACTTAAACATAGTTTTTCTATTACAAAAAAACTAATTCAGAGTACTCACTCTCGCCGCGCCTTCTCCACTTCCCGCTTTGAAGGAAGGTTTCGCCCATCGAAAACTAAAATCGGCTTGACTCCAAAAGACAGGAGCATGTCCACAAACTTCATACAGAAGGACACATACCTGATGAACACAGAGAGACATTCAGCACTTCTATTCAACATTTCGCCTATCTGAGATGGTGTCATCCCTAAATACATCTCTATCTGCAAACATAAAGTTAATATCTGTTAGTAATAAATTAATATTCATAAGTAGGCTGGAGTCTTTATAATGGAAACCCTGCCCCTCCATCCATGGTCCTACACAGATAGAGTGGTCAAGGTTCCTTTTCTAGAGGACAAAGGTATGAAATCTGTGTCCTTCCAGAGAGAGACAGAGAAGTTGGATCTATAGGCAATTGTGATCTTCTATGTACATTATTATATAATTATAGTATTGAATTAGATTTAATTTTACATTAAGCAAGAAAATAAAAAACTTTAATAATGAGCTATTTAGCACCAGTATTTTTGTTAACACCGTTACACAGGTGCAGTTAAAATATTTCTTCCAAATCTCAACTTAAACATTTATGTAATTTAATCAAATACAAAACCAAAGCTATTTGCCACTACAAGACATTCATGTTATATCCAGAGCATGGGTGGCAGAACCATTATAGCTGCAATGCAGTATCAACTCCATATGAAAGCCTATGTATCTGAATGCAGGGTCATAAAAGACCCTGCTGGTGTTATGGTCAGGCGTCCTTTAAAGTATCATTATCAAAGGCCATGGCATTTTTTAAATCCATAAATCCTCAAGTCCATAAATAATTGTTAAATAAAATCACAACAGTAAATTACAATTACAGCAAGATCGTGGTATATACAGTGCCCAGATTAGAAAGACTGAGAATTACAGTTCCCATAATATTTTTTCTAGACTTACTGATCAGTGGGTTCTCCTTTGGCCAGTTTTTCTGCACAGGAAAAGGCTCCTTTGTGAAGCCAGCAGTA
>JBBJLR010062395.1:0-11301 GCA_037577145.1 Brachypetersius gabonensis
ATTATTATTATTATTATTATTATTGTGCTCCTGAGTTTAAATGTTGCTGATCAATTTGAATTAATTATTATTTATTGGTTGTATTTTTTTTTCAGCATTAAATGGTCAAAACCTGTTTAGAGTTTAAATACGGATTAAAAATTTATTTCTCTAGGTGCTTTTAGCGGCTCTCTTTGTTTTTCACAGCCAGTGTGAAAGTGCCAGTGTGCGCCACTAACTTACACTAACAGAACATTGATCGTTTATAACTTTAAAAAAATAATTTTCATATATGACCAGGAGAGCGGACGGGAGCACGCGGAAATCGTCAGGAATTACGATTAAAAAATAGTCCCGCGCAGGGCTTTAATTCATGTCTCCTGCTTTGAGCTGTGTGCTCTTCTTTGGTGCAAAAAACCCTACACCCTGCAGCAAAAATAGCATATTCCCCGGCTCACACACGCCCCCTACAGGTGGTGACGAATTAAACAAAGCCTCGAGGCAAAGAATTTTCCTCGAACATTTTTTGTAATCGAATCATTCGAGTTACTTGAATAATCGTTTTCAGCCCTAATTTCAGCCCTAATGTCTGACATTGTGACTAACTAGAGAAAAGCTCACAATTCTTACAGCTTGTTGTGTTTAATTAAACCAAAAATTATGCTCACAATTAGGATGATTAATTATGCAGCCCTAGCGTTTTGTTCAGAAGGCGACCTTCCTGCTACCAGCCATAAAGACACAAAGTCAGCTTCGTAATTATTGTCTCCTTGGAAAAGATGAATTCAAAAGGTCATACAAATGTTTTTGTGGTTGATTAGCTTAGTCTCACTATATAAGAAAAAAGAAGCCATGAACACTTATCTCTTTAGCTCAATTAAGACTAGATAAGATTGCACAGTTCTCAGCTGTCGACATCGATCTGGTTTGGTGTGTATATACTATATGGCCAAAACACCAACAGGGATTTTAATGACAGTGCATTCAAATACAAAGGCTTTCATATGGAGTTGGTCTCTCTTTGCAACTGCTATAATGCAGTTGATTTACCAAACCAATTGATTTGGTTACATTAATGTTTAAGTTGAGATTTACAAACATATTTCAACTGCAACTGTGTAACTGTGTTAAAGGGAACACTGCTGTTAAAAAGCTCCTTATTTTTTTAAAGCATTTGCAAACCAAATGTTATTCCACTTTTATTCACATATAAAAATGAAAGTCTGCAATACACTACTTTTGAATGAATTATTTAATTTAGTGTATAACAATGCGATTAATCACGAGAGAGAGACAGAGAGAGATAGAGATATACGTACAGGGGGTCCTTGAGTTACGCCACAGATCCGTTCCTTCGACAGTGATGTAACCCAAATTTTGGTGTAAGTTGAAACACATCTTAGTCTGAGTCACTTATCGATCCTAACACAGCTGTAAAATCATAAAAAACTAAGGCAGTTAAGTTAAACTAAACCTGTATAAATGTGTATATATATATATATATGTATATATATATGTGTATGTATGTGCTCATTGAGTGTATGTATGTATATATGTACAGAGTGGGTATATATAGAAGAATATATATATAAGAATGCTGTGGTTATATACACAGGTAGACATTGTCTTGGTTGTTTGGTAGCAGCAGGCATTGACAAAAACAGTAATAATGCACCAGAAACAGTATTAATGCACCAAGACAAATTACATATTTCACCCAGTAATAATATTCCACCCCCAGAATTGTACATGTTGCATCAAAAAAATTGCACTCAAGCTAAATATTGCGTTCAAGAGAAACAACCAGCTATCAGTCCATGGTGGATTGGAGCTGTGTGTGTGTGGTCAACTGCAAGGTGTTGGTTCAGAGGTTTTCAATAGGGTTTAGGTAATGGGATGGGGATGTCATGTCAACAGCTTCTGTGGTCATTCAGCTGTTTTGAACAATTTGTAGCAGCAGCAGTCAGTTTTTTAACCTTTGGAGGAAAAACAGCACAATAATTAATAGTGGGAAATAAGGTCCTTCCTATATAAAGATCCTTTTGTAATGTCAAGACCATCTGTAATTCTTGCCAAAAAGCTCTATTTTTTTTGTCTCACTTGACCCTAAAACCTGCTTTCTGTCAAATGCCCAGTAGCATGTAATGAAGCCAAGGTGCTTAGTTTTGTGATTAAATGAAAGAAAAGGCTTTCTCCTGGCATGCCTTTCAAATAAGCTGTTGCTATGTGGGTGGCAAAAAGACTTTGAGATAGCAAATCTCCAGCTGTTAACATGTTCGCCTCTCCAACCGTCCTCTTTGCTGTAATTGAGGGCAAAATAAACCTGCATCTTCTTCTGGGCGGCTTCACTGCAGCTCTGGTTGTTTTAAACTTCCCAACAGTGGATATAGGCATTTTTAATCATTTAAATAATTTTTACCATTATCATATTAAAGTCTTTTTTGTCTCATTTTTATTTGTCTGTTTTCTAAAAGGAAGTTTGGTCTTATATTTATATCCCAGTTAAACAAGCAGTTGTGAATCATCACTTATATTAACATTATTTAATATTATATTTAAATAGTTTAGCTGTGTGAGGTTGAGGTAATTTACCAAAACGTTCTCTTTACCAAAGATGCCATTAATTACAGACCTAACTATAACTCTTTCTGTTATATTTGTAACAGTTACTGGTGCCTAATGTGAAAATCACTGAAGAGGTTGAAAAGAAACAGCTGGTAAAATGTCAACCTGAGGTCTCTTTTAGACCAAAATCAGCGAACGGCGTTTGTTTTGTTAATTGTGTGTTTTTTAAAAGCCTCGTTGAGGTTCTTATCTTTACAGGCAGCTTCACTCTCACGAGATTTGTACAAAGAATGCTCCCATTATCAACGTATTGCAGCCAATGCATTGAAAATGCTGCATTAGTGTTTAGTATTTTCATGGGTGCTAATCTCAAGTTGCTGATCTGGGAAGCTTTTCAGAGCTTGTGATGCTTAAGGTCAGGATTTTGGAGAGGCAAAACTGGTCTTAGATCAGTATGAAAGGGCTAATTTCACCCAGAACATTATCATAGTGATGTATCACTGGCGCCCTGTTAAGCAGTAATTAGGGGGAACTTGCTGCAGTCGTGCTGATGAATATTGTCTCTGTGATTATGAATAATCCATTACTACGCAATCATTTACTTTGAAAAAGCTTTCACGGTTATTGCACATCTTAACTAGATATGGCTTGTCTTATGGCTTCAATTACCATTCTTTCATAGTCATGACAATCAAAGCCTAGCAGTCTTAACATTTGTATTCAGGCACAGTAAATTATTTTAGCTCATGACCTCAGTGACTGAAACGTGGAGCAGTTGCACGCTGCAGGTTTTTTGAGGACGCTGATTGTGAACATTGGCACTGAGCTTAGATAAGTCTTGATTTAAGCGGTCATGGCTCCAGTAATTGACTGGCACCAGCTTAATCCCACTGAGCGGGTTGGATCACACCAAAGGAGTTATTCTATCTGCTAGAATGAAATAACAGGCTTGTGCTTAATAATAGGTGTGGTATGTAACGTTCTTTTGCGTAAACCTCACTAAACAGTTAGTGGGAAATCTTCGTCCTCATGACAGACTAAATTGTGTAACACAGTTAGAGGATATAATCAGTACCACTGCATATTTCAATGCAAAGACAAATTGTGATATCATGAAAATGTTGAAGCATTGCAATACACACTATACTAACAAACGTATTTGGACCCCTGACCATTACACCAACAGTGGCATTGCATTCAAATAAAAGACTTTAATATGGAGTTTGCAGCTATAACAGCTACCACTCTTCTTGGGAGCTTTTCCACGAGATGTTGGAGTTTCTGTGAGAATTTGTATGCATTCATTCTGTAGAGCATTTATGAGACAATGATGTTGCACGAGAAGGTCTGGCTCACAATCTCCATTCCAGTTCATCCCAAAGGTGCTGGATGAGGTTGAGGTCAGGGCTCTGTGTGGGCCATTATAGTTCCTCCACACTGAACTCATCCATCCATTTCTTTATGGAGCTTGCTTTGTGAACTGGGCTTCAAGAGATCAAGAGGTCGTGGGTTTGAATCCTACCTTCAGCAGACCACCACTGGGTCACTGAGCAAGACCCTTAACCCCAAGTTGCTCCAGGGAGACTGTTCCCTGTAGTTAGGGAATGAAAGTCGCTTTGGATAAAAGCGTCTGCTAAATGCCATAAATGCAAATGTAAACTGGAACACAGTATGTTGGAATAGAAAAGGTTTTTCCACAGACTGTGCCCACAAAGTTGGAAGCAGAATGTGTTGGTCTACTGAAGCATTAAGACTGTTCTTCGCTGGAAGTAAGGGGACTAAAACAGGTGTGTCCCAATACTTTTGTCTATTAAGCATATTTTTCCATGTTTCCTATCTCTAACTTGTTTATATTCCAGAAAACACTGTACTGACAGATTTCCTGCACAACAACTAGACGAACACATCACAAAGCTCAGCTCATCACTGCTCAAGGCTGATCTTGTGGCTGTCTAGTTAAATATGCTCTCAGTGGCAGAGTCAAGCAAGCACACAGCCATCCCAACTGACTGTGTATACCGGTGCCTCAAATGAAAAAATATGCAAGAGATTGCATGTAGGAAAGGCAACATACTGAAGTGCGTGACTGATTCATTAAGACATTAATTTGTTGTGGCAGAAGACCTTTTTATCCTTTGAATCATCTGTCAGAAGTCCAATTATGCTGTTAGTCAGTTCTGAACAGACGATTAAAAAAAATTTAGTAATATTTATTAATAATGGTAATACAATGATGATAATAATAATAACAATTGTAGTAAAATAATAATAATAACAATAGCAGTAATAGTAACAATAATACCAATAATAATGATAATTCTAATAATACTACAAATTAGGACTCCACAATATATCGCAAATTTATCGTCATCGCGATTTTAACATGCGCAATATACATATTGTGAAAAAATATCCATATCTAAATAACGCATATCTCTTCATCCAGTGCCACAGAGAAGACGGCAAAAAAAATCACTGGGCGGTTTTCTTCATCTTCTGTGCTACTATTATAGATTGTTCCTTTTGCTATTTTTTCTGGCTAAGAACTTACTATAATTTAAATTATGTTTACATTTATTTAAGATTTAAAATTCTCTGTTTAATTAAATTCTTTAAAAAAAAACATGTTGGAATGGAGATATTGGATTTCATTTTTTTTTCTGCATAGACTAGTCAGCGTCTGGAGTTTATGTTGCCAGCAACTATAAAGGCTAAGTTTTTACTTACTTATCGCATGCGATATCGCCGTGGCAACACTCAACTACATTATCGTGCAGCCCTACTACAAATAATGATAATTGTTATTTTTGTTGTTGTTGCTTTTATTAACCTTTTGTAGACTCATGATTTTACAAAGTGTAAAAAAGAAATAAATAACAAAAGGTAAAAAAAACCATACCAGTACCATGTTTTATTATTGTTAATGTTATGATTCCTTGCAGTTTGTTCCCATTCTATCAGTGATTATTATTATTTTATTAGTATAATAATAACTATTATTATTCTTAGTAGTAGTAGTTGTATTAGTAGCAGTAGTTGTAGTATTATTAAATAGCACACTTCTTTACTAAGTTTAAAATAAATAACAAAAGGTAAAAGATGAAACCAATTTTATTTATTATTATTGTTGTTGTTATTTTCTGCAGTTTGATCCTATGCCGCTATTAGTGTTTTTTTATTATTATTATTATTATTATTATTATTATTTTTATTATAATGATTTTCTGCAGTTTGTTCCTATACCATTATCAGTGTGCATTAGTTACTTTAGACATGTGAAGGTATGCAGCAGCTGAAAAGGTGTGAACATGGTGTGAAAATGTGAAAGGCCGGAGGTGCAGGAGGGCAAACATTTACCTCTCAGGTTCAGGTCAGAATTGTCACACTATATAAGAACTCGCACCAACATCAACTTATACTGTCAGCCACACTTTTATAGCAGCTAGACGTGTTAAACAGAGGATGTGGTTCTTGTCCAATCTACACTTTGAATAAGCTTGTGCATCCAAAAATAAAGACAGCATCATTCATCTTTTTTGTAGGGATAGAAAATATATTTGCACAAATTTTCCATTGGGCACATGCATACCATAAACACTGCCAAGGTCTAAATGAAGGGCTGTTAGGACAATTTAATTGGGTTAAAATGATGGTTCAGAGAGCACAAAATGGCTCTTGGTAGGTAAAAGATGCCAGATATAGCTTTAACCTTTGTTCATTTTTGAAGGAATATTTCTATTTCCACTTTTATTTCCACTGATCAGTCAAGACAGACTTTGAAGACTTTAACAAATGACTAATAGCTGTTATTATAACTCATTTCTCATATAATTTCTGTCACACTTTTGAATCAGCACATAGTGTTGTTTTCATTTCGCTTTGCAATTCAATAGTATGGTAGTACAGCAATGTCTGAGAATTTCATGGAAAAAAAAATGTAAATATAAACAAAAGAAATGTTAACAGTTTATCAAATTATTTAAATGTATTTCCCACTGAAACACTAAGACAATTGTTAGATTAATCGATTATTAAACAAATAGTCTATAGATTAATGGAGTAATCATGATTAAATGTTAAAATGTATTAAATGTTAAAATGTATTGCAGTCTGATATTTTAAACCCCTGTGGATCTAGAAATGGTACAGCATTCTGTACAGAGATCAGAGTGTTGTGATAAAAAGACTGATAACTAATGTAGATCTGTAGTGATGACTCATTTTTACTGCTGCAATTTTTTTCTGAAGTAATTTCTGAAGACTGTTCAGCAACAAGATTTTTTTTTTTTACTGACATAAGGGGAAGGGCATTTATTCACAGAGGGTTCATTGAGATTTGAGAGGTTTTATTGGTTGGAGGGTTTTTTCTTTTCACCTCGACCCGTATTTGAACACGGACATATTTGGATTAAGCTGAAAGCATATTTTTTATTGGAATCAGTGGCTGAGGTACAGAGCTTTCAGATATGAGTATAGAGTGGTTTGTTGTGTGTATCTAGAGTATTTGAGCAGATTTAGGAGGGATTAGTTGAGGTACTGTGATTTGTAAATACTTTCAGAGGGCATATATAGAGTAGAGGTCCTGTTAGGTAGTTGCCACATATGTTCCCTCATGCCTCGTATAAGGAAACTAAGCTGCAAACACAGCCTATTGCGAACCTTTTTTTATGTCACAAAATAAAGACGGCTATTCAGCCTATGGGAGTTTATCCCTACCCAAATATCCAGCATTTCAGACAGTCTGAACCGATCTCATTAACATATACCCTTTATAGACAAAAGTATTGGGACATCTGACCTTTACACCGACAGGCACTTTAATGAGATCGCATTAAAACTCATAGAGTTTATTATGGAGTTGGTCCCTCCTTTGTAGCTATAACAGCTTACACCCCTTTTAAAAGGCTCTTCAGAAAAGTTTCTGTGGGAATTTGTGAACATTCATTCTGTAGAGCATTTATGAGGTCAGACACTGATGTTGACCAAGAAGGCCTGACTCGCAGTCTCCGTTCCAATTCATCACAAAGGCGCTGGATGGGGTTGAGGTCAGGACTCTGTGTGAGCCAGTCAAGTTCTTCCACACTGAACTCATCCAACCGAATCTTTATGGAGGTTCTTCCACAAACTATGTACACAAAGTTGGAAGCATGGCGTTGTTCAAAATGTCTTGGTATGTTGATGGGGCCTAGCCCAAACCCTGAAAAACAGGTGTATCCCAATACTTTTGTCCATGTAGTGTATCGCTAAAGGCTTAGTAACAGAAACAGTCAGTTTAATTCCAAGGGATAAAGAGAGTTTTAAAAAGAAACTAATAAAATAAATGAAATTAAAATGAATTACACTAATGGTTTAAGTACACCAGAAAAAAATCTGTATTGGGTATGGTCTGATTAATCCTGTTTTGGTTAATTCTAATTATTTAAGTGTGCATGCGTATGTTATGGTAGTGGAAGTAGTTGCTGCGTGCGTAAAAGAAATCCAGGGACAGGATGATACGTATTTGCCCAGTTCTTAGCGTCATGCTCCACTGGGTTAGCGACTATCCTCATAATATTGAAAATCCCCTTATATAACCGCTCAGTTAGTGAGCACTCAGCCTTGACTGATGCACGTTTACACTAACACACATGACCTACGGCACACCATCATATGACCGAGCCCACGCACCCGGTACACATTCACAGTAACCCTTTTTCATTCTCTTATTGTCATATTAATAAACAGGTACACACACAGGCATACAGGCACATCACACACACACACTCACACACACACACACACACACACACACACAACCTCACATGCATGCTTAACAAGCCTCTCAATTTATTTCCCATCTTCTTTTTTGTAAGCACAGAGAGGAGGTGTATTTTCCAGATTCATGTCCTGTTAACAATCCCCCCAGTGACGCCTTTGTGGGAGTCGTAATAAAAAAGGATGTTGTTAAGAAAGGTATTATGAAGGTTGTATTCATTATATTGAGAGAGAGACAGACAGAGAGAGAGACAGAGAGAAAGAGAGAGAGAAGCAGAGACAAAGACAGAGAGAGAGAGAGAGACATAGAGACAGAGAGGGAGTACTAATAGCCTAGTGGGTAAAACACTTGCCTGTGAACCCAGATATCACAAAGTTGCAGGTCCCAGCCCCCCACTTTCTACCAATGTGTCCTTGAGCAAGTCACTTAACCCTCAGTGTTTCCAGGAAGACTGTCCCTGTAACTAATGACTGTAAATGTAGAATAAAGAAAATGTAGGTATGTAAAATAAATGTTTTGTTTCTAAATAGATGTCTGATATCTTATATTAGCACAGCTTGGTTCTTTCATTGACACCCTCAACTACTATTCATAATTTGTCACCAGCATCACTGTTTTAATGTAAGAAAGTATTGGTTAGCAATTAGGTTTTAACTACAATCATCAGTGGCCTTCCTAAAGGACAGATTAGGAAAGATTGAACAAAAAATAAAATCACTAGTTTTTGTGTTAATTTTATTCATTTTGATATTAGCGATTATAGGTGCTAATAAATGCTCACTGGCCAAATAAAAAGAAATCTTTCCTTTGCATAGTACTGTGTACAGTCAAACGTTCGATTACATATACTTGATTCAGACACCAGTTTTGTGGTGTAGAGCACGATTTCAAATGATTTGATGATTTTAACAGGCAAATAAGTTAAAACAAATTATGTATATTGATTTCTGCATAGGAAAGAAAGAAAACATGTAAGCAGGGGTATGCACATTTTTATACTTGACAGTTTAAAGTAGAAAGCCTTTCAAAGACACAGATAAAGACAGTTAGGCGTCCTACCTCCTACACACAGCTGTACAGCCTTTCACTCGTACACACACAAACACACACATACCCTTCATTATACTGTTTGTGTGAGTAAAAAGAGTTACCAAAAAAAAAGAATCCCATTGAATGCTGTTTTACAGATTCCTACATGAACACATTGTTTTGTTTCTGATTGTGTACGTCTGTGAGTAATGCTTTTAATTTTATTAATAAAATAAAATATTCAAATTCAAGATTTAACTCAAATTAAATAAATAAGTGAATTCCAGGCTTAAATTCAAGGCTAACCTGAGAGACCAGGCTGTTTTTTGTAGCAACTCAATTCTCTCCCCCGCAGTTTATGGCCAGTCGTCCCAAAACCGTGTCCATGGAGTTGAACCAGTGGAAAGCTGATTTGTGTCAAATCTGCTTTTGTTGTTGTGTTTTTTTATTATCTATAGTCTTGTTTGAGTTTTCTTATTTTTCTTCTTTAAGCGTGTGATGAAAACCTAACTCAGCTAACGTGTTAGCGATGTCCTGGTACACCTTCATGTTTCTCACCAAATGTGTTAAAGATAAAGTCACTGAAAACTCCCACTGAAATGTATCTTCAGTAGTGCTTATGCATTGACTCCCCAGTTGTTTGTTTGTATCTCCATTGTTGTTGTTTGTGCAGTATAAAACAGTGGCCTCTTTCTGTGATGACATTTTGACAAATCAGAAAGCAGGGATACAGTCAGCTCGGCTGCGGCTTGCTTTTAGCTCTGCTGTCGGTCAGCTCGGGTACGAGCCACTTTATTTGTAATGGGAAAACATTGGTTTGCACGGTTCCTTGTGCCATTGGAAAAGTGCCATATGTGTAAAACTTGTTTTATAAAAGAACATCTGGGCTTCAGAGTGGCGCAACTGTTTAAGCGTCATCAGGAGGGCTTAGCTCAATCCCTGCTGGTGCTGTAGGACACAGCTGCCTTCACTGTCTATGGCTGGCTAGGATGGCCCTCCCTCTCCCCCACCTCTCACTCAGCGTAATGCTGGCCAGCTCGGACATTTGTTTTATGATATAACTGAATTGGCAGTTTCTCCAAGTGTGTTAATCTGTCCAGTGACGTTAGCAGGACTTCTATAAGATGCAGTGTTGCTTGACATGACACCCGAACAGCGTTGGCCTAGTAAGCGGACAACTAAATTTGGAAATATAAATAATAATTCATTATATTAATTTGGAAAGTCCATTATTGCTATTATTTTCTGTATTATGTTTAGCCCAGATTGACATGTATTGTCCTACCTTAAGTGTTCTAATCTGAAGATTGGAAAAAAGTTTGAAGCCATGTTGGCCACTGGCTGTAAAGTACCGAGCTAGTGACAACACTATTGACATGCTTTTTTGTAAGTATATGGATATTTGTATATGGATATATTAAATGAAATGACAAATTTTGTTTGGATATTTTCTAATTGACATTAGCTGAACAGATTGCACATGGAACATTTTTGGTTGGTTGGTTTGAGCATTTTATTCATTTTGTATTGAAATAAAACATTTAATTTTGACTTAAGTGCAGTTTTTTTATTGCAAATTGAAAAGGTGCAATTTATATCATCCTACATTACTCAGCATTGTCTTGTTTTGATTGGGGAGACTGATTTATCATGAAATCTAATAATGCAATGCTTGGGTATTGGCAATCTGGCGCACTGCGTTAATTATTTAAGCCTGAGAAAATGAATGTGATGATCTTACTGACCAGCCTAGAGTCACATTTAAATTGCAGTCATAATACTGATGATAAATCGTTGCGTTTACATGTTTTCTTGACATTATTCTGTCCTATGAAGCTCTGCGTAAACTAAGCAACCCATATATCTCATTTATTTCTGTCACCTTTATTTAAGATTCTGGGGCCTATTCTTCGTACGTGGCTAACTCAGTTAGCTGGATTTGATTGTTGTGGATTAGTGCTGATCTTGGATTG
>JBBJLR010062406.1:0-11300 GCA_037577145.1 Brachypetersius gabonensis
GATCACTTCCTACTTCAGCACACAGTCATCTTACTCCCTCTTGTGGTCACATAGAAGTATTACAGTCACACGTGTAATACAAAGACATGGGCAAACCATTTAAAATATTATTTTATTTCATTGAAATAACACTACCACTCTCTCTTTAAAAATAATGCAGGGAGAGAGAAAATCAATACTGACATTCTAGCTGATAAATACCACTAGAACAATATTTATCATTAGTTGCAGGGCTAATTTGTCTTTCTCTCTTGTTGCTTCATAAGCAATTTATTCTCAGAATTCAGTTGCATTCATGGGAATATATGTATAATTTACATTATAGAGGTGCACCATAATGCATAATTTTGCTAGCTGCAAGATTTTTTTGTGTTTGGACCCAAAATCTCACCAACTTGCTCACTGCTGAACAACACAGAGCTTCTCTTTCACTTTCATTATCAATTTTATTTCGTTCAGACACCTGGGCTTTCATCAGGGCATATTCCTGAAAATCTCTTATTCTCACTTATTCTCATACTCACTTAATCTCTCTGTCCGAACCTACTTTTACACATACATCTTTCATAAGAGGAAGGCTTTTGGTCATTTCACTACCGTACTGCAAGGTTTTGATATGCTAATCGAGTATCACAAAACTTAATGCCCTCTTACCCAAACATATATATATAACCTATGTAGAAAGGAATTCCAGCGGTATATGTGCGAACAATTGGAAACTTCCCTGCTACATAGGCGACAGCTTAAAACAGCTATTAACCAATAAGCAGTTATAATATTCACATCATATGAATTTCCTCCATGCATAGCTGAGTGACAGAAAGGATATCTGACCCAGCAGCACAGTGGGGTTTACGCAGGCTCAATCTGACGCAGTGGACTTTTCCTAGTTGCCTCATCCCTCGTGTATCTCCTGAGGTATCGGATGGCGGAGAGTGCACTTATATTCGCCAGCAGAGCTAAATAATGGCACAATGGAAATAAGCTATTAGCATATATACCATTCATCATTAACTTCCACCAAGTACCACTGCATAGGTTTTAATTTGAACTTTGAACGTTAAGCATAGAATTTCATTCTGAATCCAGACTATCAAAATGCAATTAAATAAGTTGATTTCAAAAGACGTTGAGGAAACTCTCTGGTGGGTCAAAACAAATGTTCTCAGGCTACACTTTGAGCAGCTCTGTGCAAAAAAAAAAAAAAAGCAAAATGAATGATGGTAAATTACCAGCTTTCCACATATCTGCTCCTTGAGGGTTGGCAGACTTCAGGACCCATGAGGCAAAGGCAATACAAACCAAGCACATATCTGCTTGCCTCAGTGGCATCAGTGCAGCATCCACTCCTAGAAAGACAAGCAGGAAGAGTAAATTCAGTGAAATAGAGAAATTATAATAGAGAATGTTGCTGTGAAGAATGTATTTTTTGGAAGATGTATGAGGATGCACAGAACTTCAAATCTTTGGAGCACAGACACTTTGCTTTTTTTTTTTTTTACTGCAAGACAGTATTTCATGACCTGAGCTGACACTTGTCAAGAACTGAAGCTCTGTCTATTTTTACGTCCAGTTCAAAGTAAAACATGCGTACGTTTCCTGGCACATGGTATGTTTGAAAGGCCAGCCAGGAGCAGCAGAGAGGAGTTCTCACATACAACCATTCCACTGGCATCAACACACGCCGCCTGACACTACGTGCACATAGTCAGTCACCACCGACAGCTGCAAGTACAAGATTCAACCAAAATAAAAATAAATGAAAGGAAAGTGGCAAGTGAAGCAAAGTGACCTAACACATGATGCAGAGAAACAGATCTACTATTACTATCTACTATATACTATCTACTAGTCAGTAATCCAAAGCTATAAAGTGCACCTATATGCTATGCTGAGTTTGGAAAATGGACAATAGGTATTTATTCCAAATAAGATTACCCAAAAATAGGAGCTTGTCTGTGCGTCCTTTAATGCCTAATACTAACATGTAAATACAGAGAGGACTCAAGGTTGACACGAGGTTGATTAAATATATTTATAACATTCTGTGAATAGATGTAAGATACTGGTAGTAAAAACGAAACCACGTAGGAACACGAAGTGTCATGAGTAAGGATAGATATCAAAACTCCAAAGAGCACACGCTACTTTCCATGTGTCTGTGCTCTTTATGTATGTTAAAAAAATATGGTGGTAAAAATAGATAAAGGCTTACTTGGATCAGCAACAGCTGTCTGCATCTTATTGCGTATGTTCTGCTGGTCTGCCAGCTGCCTGAAGATACGGTTCTCCAGGTTGAGGAGAAGTGGGTCAACAAATGGCTTCTCATCAGCACCCATGGCATTTATGGACTGTATTCCTCTGAAATTCGTCCTGCTGGTGTTTCTCACAGGTGTCAGAGCCAAAGAGCTGGACTGCTCTGGTGGGGCTGTGAAGTCTGTGCGCCGAACCCTCCTGAAAGAAAGAGGGTTATTCCTCAAGAAATTCCAGCCTGTTTCAGGACAAAGTTCTTCATGAGCATCTGACGCTGTCACTGCACGGTGGCTCTCGGCCCTCATATAGTCGTGTCGCGTGACCACCTGTATGACGGTGTGTTCCTCATCTTCATCTGAATAGTTGGACGAGTCGTCAGAGAAGAAATAATCGTACACCTCAGGGAACTGAAGGTTTTGGTTTGCTGAGCGTGAGCAGGAGAAAATGGGCACCAGCTCATCTTTACTGCTGCTAGTGTCTTCTGCAAGTGGGTAAAATAAACTTGCATCTTCAAACTCTGAGAAGAAATGGTCATATGTTTCAGGAAGAGAAGTTCCAGTTCCATCAAGATAGGAAGCAGCTATGTTGTCGGCTGCAGAAGCACAGCGTTCAGGTTCATCACCACCGAACAGATACTGGACAATCTCAGAAAAAGTGATGCCAGTGCTTTCGACATCTTCCTCGTCATCTGAGAGACACACTGGGGATGAAGAATCCATGCGATCAAACGGATCTATGTATTCTTCCTCAGCTTCTGTGTGAAGGGAGTGAGTCGAGTGGACAGAGTGGATGGAGAGCAACGAGGAGTTCCTCATGATTTTTCTAAAGGGTTGAGCATCAAGAGCTTGTAGGTTCTGGACGCTGATGTTCTTGTACATCTTTCTAAAGCACTGCTGAGCGTTATCTCTGTAGAGAGGTGGAGAGGGTTCTGTTTCAGAACTTAGCATGAACACATCCTCTATTCCAGGCCCTGATCCAGACGGGTCTAGATCACTCTCCCACATGACGCCTCCTGAGTTTGGAGATTCTCGTGATTCCGCATCTAATTTTGCTGCCTCCTGGGTATGGAGGTGTGCAAGCTCTTCGTCAAAGTCGGATATGAATGACATATCCCCACTGGAGCGATCTGGCTTGGTGTCATCCAAGTGTGTGAAGTATCCTGAATCAGCTGCATCTGAGATGTCTGCAATACCGCTGTCCTCTGACTGAAGCAGAACTCCAGGGTGCTGGGCTTGGCCAACCAGACGAAGTCGCAGAATATCGTTTATCGTAAGCTTCTCCATTTCATTCCAAAAGGAGGATATAGCATACACAGGAGGTTTACTTACAGCATCTGATGTTTCAGAACTTTTGGCCCCATCCATTGACTCAAGAGTGTGAGACGTCATATCTTCTGTTATTTTAATAGCTGACAACTCATTGTCTTTGGGTGGAAAATGAGATTTAGCTTTATCACCACTGGTAATTATAGTAGTTAAAGTATGTTCCACTTCGTCCACTGACTGAGGACTTGGAGATGTCATACTCTCCATCACAGCACCAGATGAACACACAAGGTCTTTGGGTGGAAGCTGGGGTGGTATATTGTGCGCTTTCCCTTTCTCTTCACCATCCCTGGCAATAACAGTATGTTCTGCTCCATCCATTGACTGAGGAGTTGGAGGTACCACAGTCTGTATTACTGCACTTGGGGAACACTCTAGGTCTTTGGGTGGAAGCTGAGGTGGTATATTGTGCGCAGTAACAGTAGATGAAGTGTGCTCTTCTCCATCCACTGACTGAGGAGATGGAGATGCCATACTCTGCATTACTTCACCAGGTGAACTTTGAAGGTCTTTAAGTGTGATCGGAGGGGGTATATGGTGCACTTCTCCTTTCTCTTCATCACCAGTGGTAATAATAGTAGATGAAGATATCCCTGCACCTTCCATTGACTGAGGAGTTGGAGATGCCATACTCCTCATTACTGCACTAGGGGAATACTCAAAGTCTTTGGGTGGAAACTGGTGTTTTATATTGTGCACTTTCACTTTTTCTTCATCACCAGTGTTAATAATATTAGATGAATTGAGTTCTGCTCCATCCATTGACTGAGAGGTTGCCACACTCTGCATTACTGCACTAGGTGAACAGTCATGGGATTTGTGGGGAAACTGAGGTTGCATATAGGTCTCTTTTCTATTCTCTTCATCGCAAGTGGTACTGATATTATATGGGGTGTGTTCTTCTCCATCCACTGACTGAGGAGTTGGAAATGTCATATCCTGCAATACTGCACCAAGTGACATCTCATGGTCTTTCAATGGGCAATGAGCTGGTACATTATGGACTTTCTTTTCACTGCTACTGCACTCTGATACTGAGTTTTCATCAAGCTGACTCCCTTGGCCAGTTATCTGTGTCAGAGGCTGGTGTTTCTTGATGGACATCCCTTCATTTTCGTCTGGAGCAGTAGGAGACAGAATTTCAACTATGTTTGTGCCATTCTCATTTGAATCAGTTATGCCCTTTGAGCTCAAGGATGGGTAGGCCTCTTCTGTCCAATCTCTACTTTGTGAATGTATGTAAAGTTTGTCATTTTCAGGTTCTAGACCTCTTGCTCCCTCCACTGATTCAGAAAAACGAGATGCAATATTATGCATGATTGAATTAGGTGATAACTCATGACCTTTCAATGAACCATCAGGGGTTGCAGCCTGGCACACTTTAAAGTTCTCTTCATTACCAGCTGTAGTACTATTCAGAGATACTGAGTTCTCTTTAAGTTGACTCTCTAGGACACTGGGCTGCATCAAAGGCTGGCACATCGTGGACTTTTCTTTAAGGCACAGACCTTCATTTCTGTCTTCCAAGGCAGGAGATAGCATTTTTACATCTTTAAAATGTATGCATTGCTTACTTTCTGGTAAACATATTGTGTGGTTTAAGGTAGAGGAGATGTCTCCTCCCCAGTCTTCATGCTGTTGATGCAAGGGAAGTTTTACATTTTCAGACTTATTTGATATGACAGCCACTTCTGCTATCTCATTCTTAACTTCTGGTTTTGTATCAGTGCTTGGGCACTGGATTGTTTGCATTTGTGTATTATGAACCTCTGTTTGGGCATTCTGAAGACTTACTTGGGCTTCCCCTATGTTTACAGGATGATACTGAGTCCCTAACTCGGAAGCAATTGTTTCTGAGAGACTCTGTTTACCTAGAATGTTGTAACTATTTTTATGTGTTGTGGGACCTTCCTTGTGAGTCACACAAGTTAAATTCTGTTTATTTTCAGCATCATTGCAAAATCCAGAGGGGGGCAACTCGTGTGTCACCGCGGGAAATGTCACAAAGGAAATGTCAGCTGACGCTGAAGTTTTCCTTTGACATATCGCGACAGGTCTTTCACACTGAAAGTCTGGCAACGTCACCGTTTCTCTAGGTTTCTCTTGGCTTTGAACATGAAAACTGTAAGGTGGCTGTGAGCAGACTGCAGGACCTGACAGCAGAATCGCTGTTGGTGCCAATGTTGTACTGTTCACTTGCAAATTGCCTGTGTCATGTGACACTGAAAAGTCTTTTTTCATGTCTCTACTAGACAGTAACAGAGAATTTTCAGGGTTTCCAGGTATTTCTGCAGCCTGTAATGCTACCTCTACTTCATCACAAGTGGTAATCAATGCTGACATGGCTTTAGGAACTTGTAGTGCAGTTTTACTTTCTGAAGACCAGTTACTGTTTAGCTGTAAATTACTTCCAGCATTATCTCCATTAGTGGGTGTTGATGTGCTCTCACCACTGTGAAGCCCTGTCTCTTTAACAGGCACACCTGTTTCAGTTCTGGCAGGTTGCCCAGCTGATGCTGGTTTCCCAGTGAGATCATTCTGCTCACACATGAAACCTAGTGTTCTTTTGTTTAACACAGCTGTTATGGTACTTGGAGGGTCTAGACTTCCTTGACAAGTTTTTGGTGCATTAGGGTACACCAGTATGTGCTTCTCTACATTCCCTGAAAAGGACTGTGGATGTACTATAAGGTTCTCTAAAATGCTGTCTATCTTAAGAGGTGGTGGTAAGATTTGAAGTGCACTGGCTGTCTCAGAACGAGTCCCTGAAGTACCATCTTCTGTCTTTTCTCTGTCCATGTCTTTTCTTCGCAAAAATATGTCATCGTCAGACTCACTCTGTTTGACTTGAATTAGGATCTCATGTCCATGATCTGCTTCAACTGGTTCAGTGCTCGTTCTCTTTTTCTTCCTTCTCTTCCTCCTTGGCGTAGTGGAGGTTTGACCCTGACTAACAAGCAATTCTTTAGAGTCAGAATCACTTATTATCACTAGCTGAGAGTTTACTTTCTTCTCTGGAATTGGGCCTGTTGGATTTTTACTATTGACCAGAGAACATGGAATCTTCCCAATGCCTGATTGGAGCCTACTTTCCTTGTGATCCCAATTCCTAACCTCTTTAATTGTATCCCAGGATGAGTCCTCATCTTTGAAAGCCAGCTCTCTATCAGGATTGGTAGATACTTGTGTGACTACCTTGAATTCAGTAGGTGTGGGTTTATTAAATCTGCAGGTACAGGAGTCATTCTTCTGCATGGATTCTTTTCTTTGGTTTGGTTGAGTTTCTACAGGCACAGCTCCCTCTAAATGGCCAACTATTTTACTTCTCATATCGGAGCAATGCTTTTTGCTTGTATCTTCCTTGGCTGCTAAACCTTTCAACCGTTCAAAGAACACATTGACAGCCTCCATGTGTAAGTCGTCTTCGCTGCCAGAGAGGACTTGCACTGGGCTGCTCATCCCATATCTGACCACACGGTCAGGACTGTTGGTCTGAAGCTCTGGCTGAGGCACTCTGCTCTCTGTGTCCGTCCGTGCTCTGCGGCTTGCGATTTCATCCATGTCACTCATGCCTGAGTCCTCCATGCCTGCTAACACTGGGGGCAGCAGGTTACACTCTTCACATTCCTGGAAAAATGAGTTCCAGTCTTGCTCTGAGATGTGCACACTGTAGTCAAAATCATCCATTGAGAAGCACCAATTTTTCAACTGTGAAAAACAATGCAAAAACAATTGTCATGATATTCTTTTCACTTTTTAATACCACTTTTGAAAACCACACCTATCCTTTAAATCACACGATTACTTCATGATTAATGGATTGATAGAAATAGTCCAAAATGACAAATTGCGCATTTGAATAGCTGCAGACAATTTTTGCTTACATTCACCCCTTAGTCACCTTAATTAATTGATTCACCTTAATTTGTGCTAAACTTAATCCTGTCCCTACTAATAACCCAAACATTAAGTTCAACCTAAAACCCTTTACCTGTCCATCTAAAACTTAAACCAGATATGAACATCTGCGTGTAATCAGCAGGGCGCTGTCCATATACAGCAAGGCCCTTTTTTTTTTTTAAACTCTTTTAAAGTTTTCATTTCAGAAATACAAAGTAACAATATCTTCAATATATACTGACATGATGTACATCCACACAGCACCACAAGCCTAAGGGCAGCAGATATTAATATAAAAAATGAGTGTTACAGACTCCAACTGTGTCTAGTGGATGCATGCATTCAAATTATGAACACTACAATTAGAAATTAGCATGTGTTATATATTAGCATAACATTTTAATCATGTGATATATTTGTCAGGCTTGTTTAACTGTATTTAACTAATAGTTTTATTTCATTGGCAATCTCTGGTTGGAAACAAAGGTGAACCACCCAGCGGAGAAGTGTCCAGCCTGGTTGGATACAGCAGTGCTAGCTCTCCGATTGGTTAGTTCATGAGCTGAGCTGAACAGCAGGCATCAGATTAACAAAATAAGTATAATCAGGAAGTGACCATGGATGCAGCAAATCACTCTTTGATTAGATTAGATTAGATTGCATTCAACTTTATTGTCATTACACATGTACAAGTACAAGGCAACGAAATGCAATTTGATTTTCAATGCATGAGACTAACTTTGGGAGAAAATAAGATTTTCACACTAGGCCTTCTTGGGGCTCTTAATAGGTCACATTTACATATAACAATACACAATCAGGCCCACAGTACACAAATCAAGGAACATTTTTTTGTTTTACCATATTTCGTTAAGCCAACATCACAGATTGGAAAGTTGTACAATGCATTTTTTTAACTACAGTAAAGAATTTTATACAAAACTGCTTTAAAATGCAGTTACCTTATGGGGCATAGTAATATGCATATACTAAAATAAAGAAATTGGGAATAAAATCTAAAGACTTTTTTAAATCCCTAAAAAACATTCAAGCAGCCAATAAGTGGCCAGGTATTAACATGGCACAGGGTTGTCACAATCACTGTTTATGATCTTTTTTCTCTTCTGGAGAGCATGAAGTGGACATGCAGGAGTGCAATCTTACCTGTGCTGTACTGGCTCATCTGCCAGAGCAGGTCAGTCCTGTGTGCTTACGGAGAGGGACAGTGAGTGCCTTTTGAAGGCCGTCCTCATGTGGGCGAGTGGCGCACCGCTCAGGCCTTCTGATCTGTTATAAATAGAACCGCGTGTGTATCACGTAATACACACAAAGGTCTTCTCCCAGAGCCCCCTCCATCGGCCCTCCAACAGTGGCGTACCATTTCGACACCTTAAATAGACCCTCACTCGGCAAGGTGCTAACAGATGGGATTTGTATGCGATATTGGAAAAAAAATTTAGATGAAAATAAAAAGAACAGTCACGAGAGTTCCGATGTTCTGAGGAAAAATGACATAGACAGAACATTAACAGAAAAAACAGAGAAACGTAACTCTTTATTGTATTATTGGGTATTTTCTGTTGTATTTCTTTGACATGTTTGTTGAGAGCTTCATGACACATTGGAAGTGATAAAGGCAGGGCATTGTGTTACTTTCTTGGCAGTAAAAGGGTTCCAGCAGCTTGGAACATACTGGTAAGAACAGTAAGACTCTCACATCGGAGGGTCAGCCAAGTGTGTGTGTGTGTGTGTGTGTGTCAGCTGATGCATGTCTGGTGTGATGTCACAGATGGACAGAGATGTTGAGCTCTTTTTCCTTCTCGCTCCTAGTCATGGAGAAAAGCACAGAAGGTGTTCATGTCTCTGCTGACCAGTGCTCATGGAATACGTTCACATGATCGTCATCTGACAAAGTGACGGATGTGAATAAATCAGACTGAAGTTAATATTACATGTAAATCTAACATCCTACAGCACAAAACAGGCATTTCAGTTGCTCCGAGGAATGAAACTGGTAATGAAAGGTAGAATCCTTAACCTGTCCTAAACTGAAATATTCATTTGAAATCCATGCAGCCCACAATCTAATCTAAACAGCCTACAAAATTTGCAACTACCTCGTTATTTGCCTTCCTTCTAAAAGAGCAAAAAAAAAACCGAAATAAAACGAAATACTATTAAATAAAATAAATAATTACTAATTACTAACCTTGTGTGTCCAAAGTGGAGATTTTTACATGCTGAACAATATAAATGTGAATATTCCTACAACAATAAGCAATTTTAGAATGGTCAAGGGCATATATGCCATATTTCTTGCATATTCTTGCATTTAATATAAAAATAATTCATATTTACCTGGCCATTTTCCAACCTCTATTTACTTCTCAAATGTTTTTATATGCGCCTTTAAGACTCAAATATGTATATGACCCCTGTTCTGATTGGCCACCCTGCATGTTTTTCATTTTAAAAAGAATGGGAAAGTTTTGTAAAAGGAAGTGAGAATTTAGAGACAAAACCAAGAGGAACCGAGGAAAACATGTTCTAACTTGTTGTGGTCTAGTGGTTCAGAATCTGCCCTTTCAATCAGATTGTTGTGGGTTCGAATCCCAGGATTAATAGTGGCATCACTGAGGTACCCCTGAGAAAGGTACCACCCACACACATTGTTCCTGGCTGCCCATTGATTCACTCAGCTGAATGGGTTAAATGCAGAGAAGATTTTCGTGCTGTTCACATTGTGTGCTGTGTGAACATATGACAAATGAACACTACACATATGCTTTGTACTGACATCTTATGGTTGATTGGCTTGAAATTGGTTAAATTGCACCTATACGCCATTATAAATGACCTATTAAGCTTAAACTGGTGACCATTCAGAGATGTCAACAAAAGAGTAAAAATGTCAAATGCTTGCTCTCTCTGGGTGCTCCGGTTTTCTCCAGATTCCAAAGACATGCACACCAGGTGACTTGGAGACAGACAGGTTACCTGTCCAGGGTGTTTCTCTGCCTTTTGACCACTGAGATAGGCTCCAGTACCCCTATGACCCTGGTTTAGAACAAGCAATTCTAATGGGTGGATGGTTCTTGAGACATTGAAAGCTATCGGTTGCAGGATTAAATTTGTCAGAATCTGTTGTGCTTCCAAAGAATGTGGTAGTGATGAAGTGTGTGACGTTTTGTGAAGTTTGACCTCTTTTCTCACACGATATTAACAAGTGAAGTGCAAGATTTTTGCATTGACATTACTCACTGGGTGACGTTGCTCCACAATGACTACTCAGCTTGGACCATAGAGGCCATTTTTTTGGCAAAATGGTTGTCAAGCTATTGCCCAAACATGATCAGCTTTTTGGAGGCTACAAGCACAGTGAAGCATAGGATATCACTGACAAAATGACAAAACAATGCAACACTGAAAAACACTACATGATATTCATAATAATAATACATTACAATGTACAGCTGTAACTTTGTAAACATTTAAACTACATACAGCCTTTACTACTAAGGCACTAAAGAAATCTTTGTAATTTTACAGTAATGTCTTGTAATGTCTGATGCACAGAGCTTAAAAAAAATGAGTGAATTCAAATGTATTAATATAATTGCACACTTTCCGAAGCAGGTCTTGTTCAGAACTGTGTTGGAGTTTTATTAATGTGAAACAGATCAACTAATTTTAAACATGTACATTCATATTCAGTGTGTTGTCTAGACCACTGGTTGCCAACCTGGGAGTTGGGGTTGGGGGGGCCTGGCTTGTCTTGCACACAGGCAAGGGGGGCTTCAAGGAAAAAAGGTTGGGAACCAC
>JBBJLR010062426.1:0-10000 GCA_037577145.1 Brachypetersius gabonensis
TGTGTGTGTGTGTGTGTGTGTGTGTGTGTGTGTGTGTGTGTGTGTGTGTGTGTGTGTGTGTGTGTGTGTGTCTTTATCTCCTCCTTTAAGCACAGTGAGAGAAGATAACAAGTCTGTAATCCATAAAACAATCCATAAGGATCAGGAGCCTTATTCTCCACTGGAGCTTTAAGCAGTAGTTGCCCCTGATTGGGGTAGAGCACGTGTGGAATTCTGTCGATGGCATTTTGGCACAGGGCCCCAGTGATCGAAGGCCCAGGAGGGTGACCTGGAGTCCCATGGTGATCAGTCAGGCTAGACAAGTGTGCAGCAGGTCCCCTCAGCCAAAGAAAACAGAGAAGAGAGTTCTGTTTAAATGTTCAGAGAATTGTTTACATCTGTGAGGAGTGCAAGTTAAGACTCCTGTGTATCTTGCAGAAGCAGCCTAGCTAGAAAGGGCAGAAACGAGAGGTATGATGGGCCTGAGAAACTGAGACACAGGCTTAATTCCACCCCACCGTCACAAATGTGAGTGAACATGAGGAGTGGTGGGGTGACAGCACTCTGTGCCCACTGCCTCCCAGCTCTACATCTTCCATCTGGAAGGAAAAAATAACTTAAAAAAAAAAGCCTAACTAAATAAGTAGGTTTTCCCACTGGAGCTAAATACTGTCCTGAGTGTTAATCGGAAAAGCATTCCAGAGCTTGGGTGCTATATATGAGAACGCTCTT
Organism: Brachypetersius gabonensis; assembly: GCA_037577145.1. Lineage (NCBI taxonomy): Eukaryota > Metazoa > Chordata > Actinopteri > Characiformes > Alestidae > Brachypetersius > Brachypetersius gabonensis. Next base: position 712 of record JBBJLR010062426.1, read on the forward strand.
CCCCCTGCTGAAACTTTCATAGCTCTAGGGACAAGTACGTAGTCAGTGCCTTGAGATCTGACTGACTGTGGAGGTTCATAGTAAGTATTCGGGTGCGAGACCATTCAATGCTTTATATGTCATTAGTAGAATTTTGTAATCAATACACATTTTGATTGGCAGCCAATGAAGTCTTGATAACATTGGGCCAATGTTATTACATTTTCTGGTTCTAGTAAATACTCTGGCTGCCACATTCTGAACTAGTTTAGCTTATGCTACACAAAGGCCCTGTTGATGCCTGTTATTAAGACCTTTCTGGAGAAATCTGAAAACAAGTGGACAGCGAGATGTATGAGTGCCATTTCCATGTCTCTTGAAAGTATCTCCAGTAAGCGCCTCATTCGCTCTTACAACGTCAATCTCATTGCATTCATTGCTTTTGTTGTCAGAGTTTTTGTTCTTGTACGTGAGCAAACTGCGACAAACGTCATGGTCTGCTTATACACAACTTACAAGCAAAGAAGACAAATAATCTATTAAAAGCAGCTGCAAATGTGATGCTGTGGTTAATTAAAGTGATCATTTGTTGTTATCAGGCATAAACTAGGATGTATCTCTGAAATACCGTGGACTCTTCTGAAGCCTGTATTCACTGCGGTGCACATATGATCAGGTCATGAAAGACATGATTAACGCTGTTGCAGTCTGAGGGTTTTTATTGATCTCTTTCTTTCCATTTCATTCTCTTTTGTTCCCTTTTTTCTCTTTTCATCCACCTCATTAGATGATGTGGTTTCCATTGACTGATCCAGGGTGGTTTGGATCGTTAAGAATGAAACCCTTCTCTTTCACATTTGTCTTGTTAGCCGGGTGCCTGATTATGCAATTGTTTGTACACATTTTTTATTAAAGTATATATTTATAAAGACCATAAACCAAGGTCGCAGGATAGAGGATGCCATTGTAATTTTTTTCCCCTCTGGTTTATATGTTCTATAGTGAGGGAATGTATTTGTTGTATTTATGTTTCTTTTCATTTGGGATTGTCAGCATTGGTTGGTTTGTTATTTTGAACATTTACCCTAAAAACAAATGCTCCCATTAAAATTGAACTTGTGCTCTGTGGCTGTTGGGGATCTTGTTACGGAAGCTGAAATGGAGAGAAGGAGGTCTGGTTTTATGATGACTGCACAGGGACAGCAGTGTGTGCTTGGCTCCAATACACACAACGTATTTCATTTTTAATTAACCATATTCAACAACTACTATAGAACTAAAGCTCTGTGGGGTTAGTTATACACACAGAGGTACCATAATTTAAGCATTACTTGACAGGATCCAAGACTTTAATTGAGTAAGAGTCTGAAATGTCCTTTATTACAGTCAAACAGTTATAATCATGGAGAGAATGATTCTGTGTAATTGGCTGAACCCAGTGCTCCCTCAGTAATAGTATTGCTATTCGTAATCTCACATTGAAGAACCTGAAGTGGAGTTCCTCCAACTCCCCTACCAAGAAAGCCCAGCAGTCCTGTGCCATGTGAAGATGTTCAAGCTGCCTCAGGAGCTGCTGGATTCCTTCTATACACCCATCTCAGAACCTGTCATCCCCGTCTCAATCACAGTCTCATGCAGAGGTAGGTAGTTGAGGGTCCAGAAAGAAAAAAAAAATCCTGCCCATTATTCAACTCTTTTAGCTCCTTCTCTCAGGCAGGTACTTCTGGTACTTCCTCAGGGAACACACTTTTACACATTCTCCCGCACATTTACATTTATTTGCTGAATTTAACACATTGGAGAAAAATAACAACAATATCTGGTTTGTATAAAAGTTAAGGTCCATTTTATACTTTGTTTAATTTGTTATTTCCAATATGTTAAATGAATGGATTCAAACTGGAAATGCATTAAAAGTAAGTAGTTTTACATAATTTTGATATAGTATGTGTGCCCAAAAACAGAATTAAACACAGTTGATCCATAAAGCCTCTAATACTAAGAAATAAACATAAAGATTGTTAATAAACTGCATAGAGTGTTAATATTGTTATCAAGTGGAGGACATGTTGTGTAATGATGATGTAAATGTCAAGGTAATGACCTTTCATTCTAGGCTCTATAGGGTGTGCTCTGGGAAAATTACATCCATACTTCAGTCGATGTAGTCCATCCACTTATGAATTCCATTATTCAATATCCCCTTGTGTAATACTTAACTGTAATAGTGCTTAATATTTAAGTTATATCATCATGAGAATGGGGAATAAAGGTGTAGTCCCATATGTTGGTCTTTGCTGTTAAAGGCTTGATCTTTTTCCTTTATCCTGAAAACCTCTCCACCAAATCTTATTTTTACTTACTCTGCTTTTATTTAGCTTCTGCCGTAAAACACAGATCATACTGATTTGGTTTAGACTAATAAATTACACTGCAGTTCTCTATATTTACTGTCGATAAAACCAATTTAAAATGTTTCTCACTGCCTGTAGAGAGCAAATGTGTGTTTGTGTGTGTGTGTGAGTGTGTGTGTGTGTGTGTGTGTGTGTGTATGTCTGTGTGTGTGTGTGTGTGTGTTGTCCCTGAAAGCTCTTTCTCTCTCTTTCTCTTCCCCCTCTATTTCTTTCTCACCCACAAGAAAAGCATTTTTGTCACAAGCTACATCCCTGTCATCATCGTCATTTTGTTCTTCTTTATCATCACCATCATTGCGACTATCTTCTGCTCCCCCCACTTCATATTCTCCTAAACTGTGATTTTAATCAGCCCTTGGCAGACTGGGCTAGATTGCTGAGCTTGTGAAGTGCACCTGTGTTCTGGGCACGATGCTTGAATTATAAACGCTAGATAGGCAAGCTTCCACAAACACACCAGGAGTGTAAAGTAAATCCACAAAGCCATTCCAGACTGTGTATTCCACTGATTTTACAACGACAATGGGCCATTATTAAAAGGGTGTTAGCTTTATTATAATTACAGAATTATATATGATAAAATACATACCACATGCAGTATATAATTGCATTTATTATTACTTGTGTTTTGAATATCCAGAAAGGAGGAACTGCTATTAGTGTTTAATCACAAATATTTGAACATTTCGTTGACACTGACTGTGAATAAACACTTGAATGGGAGACTGCACAATACACAGGATGTTAGGAGCCTGTATTATTATCTTTGCTTTTGTTGAGCTTCACTAGCTAGAGGCTGCACACGTCTCCACTGCCACCAATCCAGCTAGTTACCTGCTTTTTTGTTGTTTCTTTGTTTGTTAGTTTGCCCCTTTGTTAACTACACTGCCGCCAGTCATGTCTGTTATCTACAGTTTCTTGTTACAGGTCAGTGTGCAGCACTATATCTTTGTGAGTATCTGATGCAAAACTCCTTTTTGGTGTTGCTGTTTATGATTACTGAGTTAGCTAGCTTGCTAACTGCACCAGCATGGAGGATTTTTTCCTTAACAATCTTCTGCACTAGCCTCAACCACACCCATTTTGCAAAGTGAATTGCATTGCAAATGACTGTGCCCCTTAATATGGGAACAGAACAGCATTGTAATTCATTAGAATATGACACACGCAGCGATTGATGGTAATATGAACTGTTTCTGTCCTACTAATGAAAATGTGGGGTAATGCAGAATATTACAAAATATTATTTCCCCACCACCTTGAAAAGTGAATCTTTTTGCAGAAGAGCACTTCCTTCAGAGATGGTCATGATTTTTTTAAAGTAATGATTTCTATTAAAAAAAAAAACAAAGGAGAAGCTCCACAGTGTGTTTTGGCACAAGCATCACTGTTTGTTTTTCTGAAGGCATTAAAGTGTTTTGCGATGAGCTTTTGAATGTTCCTCTGAGGCCATTTTCAGAAGGGATGTACTCTGTGTTGCAGCTTGGAGGAAAATGGAATGAGAAAGTTATAACTTTATGGCTGTAAATTCCGGTTTTATTTTGTTTTTAGACATCTATGCCTTCTGCACTGTCTGTAACACTATAAAACACAATAGTAGCGGCTCTAAAAATCAAAAATGATTCTCATTTAATGTTGTTTTTTCTCAGCTGCAAATGCCCTCATACATATAAATGTGTGTGTGTGTGTGTTTGTGTGTTTCTACGTATATATACTCAAGTATATATAATGATAAGAAATATCTAAAGCTTATGAAAAGTGTATATTCAAAGCAAGGCACACCTTGCCACCATGAGTTCATTCTGTACAGGTAATAAATGTCTTGCTTCTGTAAGAATTCGGTGTAATATGTGCAGGGTAAGTCATGTCCAGGTGATATTATTCTCTGTTATCCAGGTGAACTGGTCTTCGTCAGCTACTGCAAATGCTGAAATAAAGCGATAATCCACAACAAGCTGTGTGTTACTATGATTTTACACGGTTACCATTATCAGGCCACAATGAGGCTCCAGAGATTTGCTTCTCCCCTAAATCCAGCTTCATTCCATGAACCTCCACCACATTTCCACAAAAACCCTTTGAGGGCTCAAATTCTAATCACATTATTTTGATTCGGAACAAAAACCCAGAGTTCACATGTAAACCAAAGCGAAATATTGTTAGTGTTCTTACCTGCATGCTGAGTGTTCTCTGTTGATCTGTCTGATGTCCTGATTATTGATCCCATCATCTGTTTTATTTAATTATTCTTGCTTATCCCTGTCTGTTCTGTTTGGTTGTTGATCTGCCATACCAGACTTTGATGACTCTTGCTTGGATTACTTGATTTAGTTCTCCTGTTTTTCTACAGCAAACTGCTTTGGGTGGAGTATGCTAGCATTACAGCTACTGAATGACGGATGCATGATTATGACACAGTAAGTTTGGGCACCCAAGTTCAAATGATAAATTAAGTTTTCCAGAGTGAACATTACCTCAGAATGGAACAAACTTTACATGACATGTGTATCTAGAAAAAAATGATGTGGCACTTCAAACCTCTCAGAGTGTTGTGATTACATTCACCAGCCATGGACTCATCTAAACAGCTGAGTGAGGATCTGAATCCAAGGATAACTGATTCTTACAAAGTAAGAGGATACTATAAAAAAGATCTAAACAATTTTTAATTGTTATTTTCACAGCCTGAAATTGATGTTAAGGAGGGCTGCTGAGTCAAGACAAGATCAAGTAGACCAATGCAAATCTCCACATGTAAGGCAACCTTAATTACTCTGACTTCAGTTTGTTTCGAAAACTGCTGGGGACAACGACAGGTTTGTCATGTTCATGTTGGACCGTTTATATTGTCAAAAAATGGGGAAACAGACATAAGTTCAACAGCTGAAGCATGCAACACAACCCCAAAATCAAACCATTTGTCTTGTTGTTTAGAGAAAAAAGAGAATCACGTGTTGATGTGTGTAGCTGTATATTTGAAATATTTGTAAGGATGTAAGTATTGAAGCTATTCACACTTTGTGGATTAACATAGGCCAAATTGCTACAATGACATAAACACTTCAGTTTAAGTCCAAAACAAAATCATACTCAACTTCAGTACAGGCTCCTCAATCTCAACGGCTATTGATTACACTCAGTAACTCTGCACTTGTGTGAATGTGAGTGTGTAAGACCTGTCCGTCAGATGACTCTCAATAGTATCCCTGCCCATCACAAAACCCCATTAAGGCCACAATATGTGTTTCTTTACACCGACTGCAGTTCCTTCCTTTCTTCTTCCTTGTGTAAAATGTTGTTGTGTCTTTTGTTGCGGTATCTTTTCTTTGTGTGTGACAGTGTGCTTGTGTGAAGCTAATTACATTTTACCCATTTTACTTATTGTTGACGCTTGAACAATTGCATGAATTTGCGTTTGTTTGTGTACATACATGCTCAACTGACTCGTATCATATATGTAAACTTGATTATTATGAATGCAAATTCCCTTGTCCAATTGTGCATGGTCTGTGTCAAGGCATGTGGGGCTGTACTTTCCGCTGTAAGATACAGATGGTGTGTAATTAGCAGAGTGTTTAAGCTTTGGGTTCATTCCCCCTAAAGGACAAACAAGAAGCTTTCGTCCCCTGAGAGAGAGAGAGAGAGAGAGAGAGAGAGAGAGAGAGAGAGAGAGAGAGAGAGAGAGAGAGAGAGAGAGAGAGAGGGAGAGGGAATTACTATTGTTTACTAAAAGGTACTACTAAAATGTAGGTAAATGAATTACATTCACTACTACAGAAAGATTATATCTCTTTAGTCACACTTTTTAATCTGCTTCTGTGTTAATGTAACAAGATTAGATTTATTTTGAGCCCTTTTGGATATACTTCTGGCACACAGAAATCTTACAGTTTAACATTGTATTACTATACTTTCTAGTGGCTAAGTGTGAGACATTTCTGTAAAACTCTGTGGTAATCCATAATATAGTCACATCCACATCATTTTCCTGTAGTATTTTGGCAAAATGGTCCAGGTAGTCTGACAGCCAATTGCATGCCACTTTTGTCTTGGTTTATTAAGAAGCCAATTCCTTAAGAGTATAACATATCCAGTTAAATTACTTACAAATACAGAGTATGATATACAAAAAATGTACAACCCCCTAGTTGCTACTAGCAAGAAACAGAGCTTGTCATACACGAACAGTCACTTACCTACTAGATGTATCACATTGTGGTGTGTGCTATGACCACTGCAGAAGTGGAATTCAGCAGGGTCTGACCAAAATGTAAATACTGGCCCAATGATTTGACTGTTTCAACAGGTGAAGAGGGCCACTTGAATTTTGTAATTGTTACATGAAGATTTGAAGATGAAATGAATTTTGAAGATAGATTATTTGTGGTAACATCTTATGGCTGATTTGTTAGAAATTGGGTATATAGTATACAAAAGATCCTACAAAATTTCATCAAGATTGGTCATTCACACAGGCATGTATTGACAGTAGAATTGTGATTGGTGACAATTTTGGAGTGATAAAAATGGAACTGAGGCACCCATAAGGATAAAATTTGGCTTTGAATTTGGTAGCAATGCAGTAATGTCTTATTGTCATAATGTTTGAACATTTACATTAACATCACAAGATACTACAACAGGCATGTCATGAGATAATTAAATGTGTCAGCTGCAGATAATTAAATGTGGTGCGCATCCAAAGAATGTGGTAGTGCTGTAACATGTGAAATTTTGTGAAGTTTGAATTTTTATATCTCACAGTATTGGCTTATGTATGTATTGGCTGCTGAAGTTTTATATGTTTCCTTGACATATTGACGGCACAAAATGTTGAGTTTATTTTTCAAATACTTGATAGCCTCTAGCGTCCCCTGTGATAATCAATGAATGAATGGATGGATGATTGACTGGATGGATGGATGGATGAACAAATGAATGAAAAAACGAACTAATGAAAAAATGAACATCTGGGGTTCATTTATTTCACTAAAGAAGGTAATATGCATTCTTAGATTATTAGTAGAATTTTCCATCAATAAGTATTCATAAGTTCATTTTTCATACTCTTTGTGGTCTACTTGCATTGCACATTTTTAATGAACATTTAACAGGACCATGGTCCGAAATAATGATACTATGGTGTTTAACAATTGACCAGTTTGTCGCTGACCAATGAATAGTCTGTTCTAGTGCAGATACTGCACACCAGCAAATAATACTGTAGTATTCTCAACCTGAAGGATTCCATTCAATTTCCATACACCTGATAGATACATGTTTATAATAAATGCCTTCAGCCCTTGTTGAATAGAGGACCTGCTCATATACAGTACAGACCAAAAACAAAATTAAAGTCACCTTCATTTATTAGATTGTAATTAGACATGGAATTTGGTCTGGAGTGCTTCTGAAGAGCTGAGGGAATTCATGATTAGGCCCGTTGGTATTGACAAGATGAAAAAAGACACAGCATATTTCCCCAATTCCCAAAACGAATCTGCCATCTTTAGAGGCTATAGTAGTCTGGTGTTCAAAATTAGCACCTTTTCAAAACAGCTGAAAATCTTTCATAGAAAAAGAGTGGTATTTAGATCAGTGTTTAAGATGGGAATCATGTTTTTACTGCGCTTCCTGTGGAAATATTATGGCTGCCTACAGAGCTTTTAAATGGGAGAGCACTCTCCCTCTCTTTCCCGAATCATTAATTTCTCTAACATTCCTGGAAGGACATTAGGCTGCTGTGTGTCTTGGTTAAACTCATGTTTTTTTAACATTGGAAAGATGGCAAGAGTTTCATTTGCTGAGTAGTCAGCTACTCTTGAACCACTTTGACCATCTATAGTTATTATCTCTATTTAGTCCATTGTGGATAAATTTTCTGGGGTTTGTGACACTTCTGAATTGCCTTCCATCCAGTGAAATTGGTTTTGTAGCACTGGTGGAGAATGCTCCAAGACCTAATGTTCGGGAGCATTGGCCAAAGGCGGAGAGTCCTACTCTGGACTTCTACCCCAAACTAGAATGGAGCCTTGCTTTGTAAGATTAGAGAGATGCTACAGTTGCAAACCTTCTTTGGTATACAATCCATGGCAGGGCTGGATTGAGCAATGTCTGCCAAGAAGTCCTTTTACACCTTTTTCAGTTTGAGGATCTGGATCTGGCACAAATGGGACTGTGATAAATAGAAACATCACAAAATGATTTTTAAACAATTTTAAACAATTTTAAACAAACAAAATGAATTTTAAACAATAATGACAACAGTGAAGCCATATCTCCATATGGGTGATGATGTTAATGTCAAAGTGAAGAAGGAAATCCTTACCCCACTCACAGTTGTGGGTGAATATCATTGCTGTCAGTACTGACTGGAGCAGCCCCTAAAACCACCAAATACCTCGGATCATCCAGATTTTGGCTACAATAACAACAACTAAACAAAGAACACATTATTCAGATAGTGGGCATGGATAGTTTCTGGCCCCTATAGGGGGGAATAGAGGAAAGTGGTTGGTTTCAAGGGACCTACTTTGGCAAAGTTAATGTTCAAAGTCACTACTGAGAGCACATCAGTGATGGAAGAGGAGGAGCACGTATTGTGGGTGCCCCTGAGAGAGGCAGAGAAACAAGAAACCTGATACCAAAGGGATCCCCGGTCCACCAAAAGTCCATCAGATGTGCCAGTCTCTTCAATGACCCTCAAGTCAGAATTGTGAGGACCCTGGCTTACAATTTTTCCACATTCTCCACCTCTGGCAGCACTGCCATCCTGGTGTGACCAACTAAAATGGCACAGCCACATAAAACCTTTAGAGCATTACATTTTGCATGTGTCCACAGGGACGTCCAGAAGGGCCTGGCTGTTGTTCACATATCAAGTGGAAATGATCAAT